>CAHIKZ030004678.1:3132500-3157500 GCA_903632075.3 Acanthosepion pharaonis
GAAACAAGAGATAAAACTCTACACTTGTTTAAAAGACTGGTTTGGTTTGTTTTATGGCATATCAACTTCAATGGATCATTTAATGCCGACAACTTTTTTTTTTCCTGCTAATATTTTTGTTTTGTCAAAAATCTATTTCTGTTAATATTTTTTTCCTCAAAAATGTATATCTGGTAATATTATTTTTTCTAAAATGCACAGATTATTCCAAAAACATAGAGCCGACAACACTATTCTTTCAAAAAACGTGTAGATGGTAATATTATTTTTTCAAAAACGTATTATCAGAGGCTTGCTGCTGGATGTAGTTCATTGTCATACCCAGGACATGGATGTAGTTTATCTTCATACCCAGGACATGGATGTAGTCTATTGTCATACCCAGGATGCGGATGTAGTTTATCGCCATACCCAGGACACTTAAAAGACTGGGGAGGAGTGTGGACCAAAAGGTAGTTGAACTTATCTACTCCTAGATTTAATAGAAACAGGTTTTTTTTATATCAGTACAATTACAAGCTTTTACTAAATATTTATAGATATTAACAAAAATGGCAATGTAAAAGTGCTACAAGATTGGCCTGAGTAGAAATAGTGTCTAATAGAATTATTTTTTTCTTTTTTAACACTATCATTCACCCAATACAAATCCCCAAACATGGAGGGTGTTATTAAATAGGGTTGTTTTATGAATGCAATAATTTTAGATTATAAGAATATAAGAATTTTAGATTATAAGAATATAAGAATTTTAGATTATAAGAATATGCAGAAAAGATTTTGATCTTTCCTGCATATCCTTAAAAAAATCTACAAAAGATTCAACTGTTCAGTGAATTTTCCATTGGCTGGTAAAACAGATAGTTACTACAAGAAGATACCAAATGAATTATCAAAAATAGTTCAACATCTTGTGGCATCTACTACTACCATTGAATTTGCCAGTCACATACAGACCTAATCAGCCATCAAAAACCATGAAAAAATTATATATATTTGTATAGTTTAAAATTTGCTATATTTATAAAGGAAGGGTGTTTAGTATTGGATATAGAATAATTATAGATATGGTCAGTGGAGACATTGGAAACAACACTGTATTGTCAGAAGTCTGACTACTGCTCTCAGGCATGAAATTAACAGTCCCTTCTCTCTATACCCCTCTTTATATATATTACTAGACTCTCCCATCATTTTCAACATGAGGGTCAAGCAGCTCAGTTCTTGGAACCAACAGCCAGACTATCTGCACATATCATTTGATTATAAGTGATGAAGCCTTGTGCAGAACCAACTACTCTTTTTAGAAGAGCTGAAACTGCTACACAGTGTACCACAAAGTCCCCAAATGACACTCCTTGGGTTTTGAATTCAAAATCATCCTTCCCCTAGACCCTTCACCACTCAAGGCTATACAGTCCAATCTGTTCTGCTATTTATCCATAGCTGGGGGGAGGAGAGACCTGATTCCTCAATCTAAGATGCTATTCAATATGCTTACAATTCAGTAAAACCTAACAAACTATTTGACATTACTAGAATTTAATAAATTTCAAAGTGAGCAGAATTTTTGCCAATAAAGTGGTCAATAGAAAAATAGAGTGAGAATTTTCTGTAGATTAATAAAAGTTCAATTGAGTTACGTTTTGATTGAACTTTTATTAATTAACTGATTATCTCTTCCTCTGTGTATATATATATATATATATATATATATATATTAATGCATGTTTCATTAAATAATATAGACAAGTTTTGTATATTTATTTCAAGTAATTTCCTTTCATATTGTCTGATAAGCTTAATAACATTATCATTGAAAGACGAAAGGAAATCACCATATTGATACATGTTTAAATCCAATCTAAGGTTTCGGTTTACATAAGCCATTATCAAAGATGAAAATTACTATTCAATATATCAACCAATACACAGAACAATAATGATAGTCTGTTTTTGTTGCATGAAAAATTTCAAAGCAATGACTAATTAGTGTATACGAGATGCAGAAACAAAAATCGTGTCGCAGCTCATGACGTCACACATGACCATACGATAGTGAATACAAGAAGTATTAAGCATGGGAAGCAATTGGTATAAACCAATGGCTTCTGTTACAAATTATAGGCATTTAAGAATATTTGTGGCGATTTCGTAGTTTATTTTGTTCAGGTTAGGTTTCAACTGTTTTATGTATATAGCTTCAAGAATTTTTAGTTTTTGTTTATTGTTTTCATGTTTAAGTATAGTTGTGTTTTCAACAAGGATTTTCCAGGATTGTGTACACCGCCAGGCATGTTGTTTTCAATGCCTAAAAATGTTAGAGTTATCATTCAAATGTAGAGTCAAGCATCGTGAAAGCGAGTTTGTGGTGTGACCAATATAAAATACATATACATATATATATATATATATATATATATATATATATATATATAAACACACAATTGGAAAGAAGAGGGGTTTTTTTCTGCTTGATACAGACACAAAACACAGCTTTCTTTTACAGCTATCAGATCTAGTATGCATAGTTACTGATCCAAGGAAAGGTTTTAACTTTTACAAAATGGTTTATCATGATAAAATGAGGCCTCTACTGTTTTCCACTATTCTGAAATATCTTTTATAATAATAATCACTGTTTGGTGTAAGACTATAATTTTCCTTTTATTATTAATTTCCACAAGAAAAAAATTGTGTTTCCACTGAAAAAATTTTCCTCAAAACTATATTTTCTACTTTTTATAGTATCTCTTTGCTGGAATCTTATCTGAAATAAATGAAACCTATTTTGTTTTTCTTTTATGCTATTAATTGCTTTATGCAGTTACTGTACATGACAAGTATAACTAAAAATAAACCTTGATTCATGTGAATGATGACAATATAACAAATTATTATTGACAAAGATCGGAAAATAAGCATTTCCTTTTTTTTGGCATAGATATTAAGTTATGTCAGTATTACTTTTCTGAAATCCTATAACCAGTAGTTTGAGTCTTAGCCATTCACCATCACAATAAGAACAAATTGTTTAACCTTCATAAGAAACTGATGGGAAAGAAATCCTAACCACTTAGCTGATAAGTAAGGTCAACACAATTATCAATTTTTTTTTTTATGTGGAAAGCACCCTACACACACATATGCATATGGGTAAAGAACAAAAATTTTTACTATTGATATAATACACTGACCACACTTCTTTTATTACAATAAGGATGGTACTGCCACAGGATTGGAACCTCTGGGACGGAACGCTTTTTCCTATTTAAAATGCAGAGAAACATTTACTGTAATTCTGCCCAAAACAAACTCCTTACCTGATAGCATTTACAAACTTTCTCCACTGAGACAGGATGTGACACAAGGTTGAGGCTAATGTGGAGAACCCAATCGCATACCCCCAGGCCAAGGACAAAAATTTCCCAGCCCTTACAACCATTCCTGGCATCATATGACTACCGACCCACACCAATGAAGTGGGTACAGCCATGGGCACCTTGATGTATTTATTTTCCCCAGCTGCATTTCTGTCCACGGACAGAGACACAGCTGAGTTGCACTGTGGTCAAAGACAGAGCCACAGCTGAGTCACACTCTGGCCAAAGACAGAGCCAAAGCTGTCGCACTCTGGATGGAGACAGAGACACAGCTCAGTTGTACTCTGGATGGAGACACAGAGTCACACTCTGGCCAAAGACTCAGTTGTACTCTGGATGGGACAGAGACACAGCCTCAGTTGCACTCTGGCCAGAGACATAGCTCAGTTGCACTCTGGATAAAGACAAAGACACAGCTGAGTCACACTCTGGCCAAAGACAGAGCCAAAGCTGTCGCACTCTGGATGGAGACAGAGACACAGCTCAGTTGTACTCTGGCCAGAGACATAGCTCAGTTGCACTCTGGATAAAGACAAAGACACAAAGACAGAGCCACAGTCACACTCTGGCCAAAGACAGCTCAAGCCCACAGCTCAGTTGCACTCTGGATAAAGACAAAGACACAGCTGGGCACCTCTGGCCAAAGACAGGATGATGGAGACAGAGACACAGCTCAGTTGTACTCTGGCCAGAGACATAGCTCAGTTGCACTCTGGATAAAGACAAAGACACAGCTGGGTCACACTCTGGCCAAAGACAGAGCCACAGCTGTCACTCTGGCACTCTGGATGGAGACAGAGACACAGCTCAGTTGTACTCTGGCCAGAGACATAGCTCAGTTGCACTCTGGATAAAGACAAAGACACAGCTGGGTCACACTCTGGCCAAAGACAGAGCCACAGCTGAGTCGCACTCTGGATGGAGACAGAGACACAGCTCAGTTGTACTCTGGCCAGAGACATAGCTCAGTTGCACTCTGGATAAAAGAAAAAAGACACAGCTGGGTCACACTCTGGCCAAAGACAGAGCCACAGCTGAGTCGCACTCTGGATGGAGACAGAGACACAGCTCAGTTGTACTCTGGCCAGAGACATAGCTCAGTTGCACTCTGGATAAAGAAAAGACACAAAGACACAGCTGGCCAAAGACAGAGCCAGCTCTGGCCTGGATGGAGACAGAGACACACAGCTGAGACATCACACTCTGGATGGAGACAGAGACAGAGCCACAGCTCACTCTGATGGAGACAGAGACACAGCTCAGTTGTACTCTGGCCAGAGACATAGCTCAGTTGCACTCTGGATAAAGACAAAGACACAGCTGGGTCACACTCTGGCCAAAGACAGAGCCACAGCTGAGTCACACTCTGGATGGAGACAGAGACACAGCTCAGTTGTACTCTGGCCAGAGACATAGCTCAGTTGCACTCTGGATAAAGACAAAGACACAGCTGGGTCACACTCTGGCCAAAGACAGAGCCACAGCTGAGTCGCACTCTGGATGGAGACAGAGACACAGCTCAGTGGAGACAGGACACAGCTCAGTTGTACTCTCTGGCCAGAGACATAGCTCAGTTGCACTCTGGATAAAGACAAAGACACAGCTGAGTCACACTCTGGCCAAAGACAGAGCCAAAGCTGTCACACTCTGGATGGAGACAGAGACACAGCTCAGTTGTACTCTGGCCAGAGACATAGCTCAGTTGCACTCTGGATAAAGACAAAGACACAGCTGGGTCACACTCTGGCCAAAGACAGAGCCACAGCTGAGTCACACTCTGGATGGAGACAGAGACACAGCTCAGTTGTACTCTGGCCAGAGACATAGCTCAGTTGCACTCTGGATAAAGACAAAGACACAGCTGGGTCACACTCTGGCCAAAGACAGAGCCACAGCTGAGTCGCACTCTGGATGGAGACAGAGACACAGCTCAGTTGTACTCTGGCCAGAGACATAGCTCAGTTGCACTCTGGATAAAGACAAAGACACAGCTGGGTCACACTCTGGCCAAAGACAGAGCCACAGCTGAGTCACACTCTGGATGGAGACAGAGACACAGCTCAGTTGTACTCTGGCCAGAGACATAGCTCAGTTGCACTCTGGATAAAGACAAAGACACAGCTGGGTCACCTCTGGCCAAAGACAGAGCCACAGCTGAGTCACACTCTGGATGGAGACAGACACACAGCTCAGTTGTACTCTGGCCAGAGACATAGCTCAGTTGCACTCTGGATAAAGACAAAGACACAGCTGGGTCAGCCACTCTGGCCAAAGACAGAGCCACAGCTGAGTCACACTCTGGATGGAGACAGAGACACAGCTCAGTTGTACTCTGGCCAGAGACATAGCTCAGTTGCACTCTGGATAAAGACAAAGACACAGCTGGGTCACACTCTGGCCAAAGACAGAGCCACAGCTGAGTCACACTCTGGATGGAGACAGAGACACAGCTCAGTTGTACTCTGGGCCAGAGACATAGCTCAGTTGCACTCTGGATAAAGACAAAGACACAGCTGGGTCACACTCTGGCCAAAGACAGAGCCACAGCTGAGTCACACTCTGGATGGAGACAGAGACACAGCTCAGTTGTACTCTGGCCAGAGACATAGCTCAGTTGCACTCTGGATAAAGACAAAGACACAGCTGGGTCGCACTCTGGCCAAAGACAGAGCCACAGCTGAGTCACACTCTGGATGACAGAGACACAGCTCAGACTCTGGCCAGAGACATAGCTCAGTTGCACTCTGGATAAAGACAAAGACACAGCTGGGTCACACTCTGGCCAAAGACAGAGCCACAGCTGCGCACTCTGGATGGAGACAGAGACACAGCTCAGTTGTACTCTGGCCAGAGACATAGCTCAGTTGCACTCTGGATAAAGACAAAGACACAGCTGGGTCACACTCTGGCCAAAGACAGAGCCACAGCTGAGTCACACTCTGGATGGAGACAGAGACACAGCTCAGTTGTACTCTGGCCAGAGACATAGCTCAGTTGCACTCTGGATAAAGACAAAAGACACAGCTGGGTCACACTCTGGCCAAAGACAGAGCCACAGCTGAGTCGCACTCTGGATGGAGACAGAGACACAGCTCAGTTGTACTCTGGCCAGAGACATAGCTCAGTTGCACTCTGGATAAAGACAAAGACACAGCTGGGTCACACTCTGGCCAAAGACAGAGCCACAGCTGAGTCGCACTCTGGATGGAGACAGAGACACAGCTCAGTTGTACTCTGGCCAGAGACATAGCTCAGTTGCACTCTGGATAAAGACAAAGACACAGCTGAGTCACACTCTGGCCAAAGACAGAGCCACAGCTGTCACACTCTGGATGGAGACAGAGACACAGCTCAGTTGTACTCTGGCCAGAGACATAGCTCAGTTGCACTCTGGATAAAGACAAAGACACAGCTGGGTCACACTCTGGCCAAAGACAGAGCCACAGCTGAGTCACACTCTGGATGGAGACAGAGACACAGCTCACTCTGGCCAGAGACATAGCTCAGTTGCACTCTGGATAAAGACAAAGACACAGCTGGGTCACTGGCCAAAGACAGAGCCACAGCTGAGTCAAAGACAGAGCCACAGCTCAGTTGTCAGAGACACTCTGGATGGAGACAGAGTCACACAGCCAAAGACAGAGCCACAGTTGTACTCTGGATGGAGACAGAGACACAGCTCAGTTGCACTCTGGATAAAGACAAAGACACAGACACTGGGTCACACTCTGGCCAAAGACAGAGCCACAGCTGAGTCACACTCTGGATGGAGACAGAGACACAGCCTGTTGTACTCTGGCCAGAGACATAGCTCAGTTGCACTCTGGACAAAAAGACACAGCTGGGAGACAGAGACTCCTGGCCAAAGACAGAGCCACAGCTGAGTCAGACACAGCTGGCACTCTGGATGGAGACAGAGACACAGCTCTGTTGTACCACAGAGACATAGCTCAGTTGCACTCTGGGATAAAGACAAAGACACAGCAGTTGGGACGCAGCTCAGTTGCACTCTGGCCAAAGACAGAGCCACAGCTGAGTCGCACTCTGGATGGAGACAGAGACACAGCTCAGTTGTACTCTGGCCAGAGACATAGCTCAGTTGCACTCTGGATAAAGACAAAGACACAGCTGGGTCACACTCTGGCCAAAGACAGAGCCACAGCTGAGTCACACTCTGGATGGAGACAGAGACACAGCTCAGTTGTACTCTGGCCAGAGACATAGCCAGAGACTCTGGATAAAGACTCAGTTGCACTCTGGAAAGACAAAGACTGGATGGAAAGACACAGCTGGGCTCAGTTGCACTCTGGATGGCCAAAGACAGAGCCAAAGACAGAGTCACACTCTGGATGGAGACAGAGACACAGCTCAGTTGTACTCTGGCCAGAGACATAGCTCAGTTGCACTCTGGATAAAGACAAAGACACAGCTGGGTCACACTCTGGCCAAAGACAGAGCCACAGCTGAGTCACACTCTGGATGGAGACAGAGACACAGCTCAGTTGTACTCTGGCCAGAGACATAGCTCAGTTGCACTCTGGATAAAGACAAAGACACAGCTGGGTCACACTCTGGCCAAAGACAGAGCCACAGCTGAGTCGCACTCTGGATGGAGACAGAGACACAGCTCAGTTGTACTCTGGCCAGAGACATAGCTCAGTTGCACTCTGGATAAAGACAAAGACACAGCTGGGTCACACTCTGGCCAAAGACAGAGCCACAGCTGAGTCGCACTCTGGATGGAGACAGAGACACAGCTCAGTTGTACTCTGGCCAGAGACATAGCTCAGTTGCACTCTGGATAAAGACAAAGACACAGCTGGGTCACACTCTGGCCAAAGACAGAGCCACAGCTGAGTCACACTCTGATGGAGACAGAGACACAGCTCAGTTGTACTCTGGCCAGAGACATAGCTCAGTTGCACTCTGATAAAGACAAAAGACACAGCTGGGTCACACTCTGGCACACTCTGGATGGAGACAGAGCCACAGCTGAGCTCAGTTGCACTCTGGATGGAGACAGAGACACAGCTCAGTTGTACTCTGGCCAAAGACAGAGACATAGCACTCTGGATGGAGACAGAGTTGCACAGTTGATAAAGACTCTGGATAAAGACAAAGACACAGCTGGGTCGCACTCTGGCCAAAAGACAGAGCCACAGCTGAGTCACACTCTGGATGGAGACAGAGACACAGCTCAGTTGTACTCTGGCCAGAGACATAGCTCAGTTGCACTCTGGAAAGACAAAGACACAGCTGGGTCACACTCTGGCCAAAGACAGAGCCACAGCTGAGTCACACTCTGGATGGAGACAGAGACACAGCTCAGTTGTACTCTGGCCAGAGACATAGCTCAGTTGCACTCTGGATAAAGACAAAGACACAGCTGGGTCACACTCTGGATGGCCAAAGACAGAGCCACAGCTGAGTCGCACTCTGGATGGAGACAGAGACACAGCTCAGTTGTACTCTGGCCAGAGACATAGCTCAGTTGCACTCTGGATAAAGACAAAGACACAGCTGGGTCACTCTCTGGGTAAAGACAGAGCCACAGCTGAGTCACTGGGCACTCTGGATGGAGACAGAGACACAGCTCACACTCTGGCCAGAGACATAGCTCAGTTGCACTCTGGATGGACACAGCTGGGACACTCTGGCCAAAAGACACAGCCACAGCTGTCACACTCTGGATGGAGACAGACACAGCTCAGTTGCACTCTGGCCAGAGACATAGCTCAGTTGCACTCTGGATAAAGACAAAGACACAGCTGGGTCACACTCTGGCCAAAGACAGAGCCACAGCTGAGTCACACTCTGGATGGAGACACAGACACAGCTCAGTTGTAGCTCTCTGGCCAGAGACATAGCTCAGTTGCACTCTGGATAAAGACAAAGACACAGCTGGGTCACACTCTGGCCAAAGACAGAGCCACAGCTGAGTCACACTCTGGATGGAGACAGAGACACAGCTCAGTTGTACTCTGGCCAGAGACATAGCTCAGTTGCACTCTGGATGACAAAGACAAAGACAAAAAGTCACACAGATGGGTCACACTCTGGCCCAAAGACAGAGCCACAGCTGGGAGCCAAAGACAGCCACAGCTGGATGGATGGAGACAGACACAGCTCAGTTGTACTCTGGCCAGAGACATAGCTCAGTTGCACTCTGGATAAAGACAAAGACACAGCTGGGTCACACTCTGGCCAAAGACAGAGCCACAGCTGAGTCACACTCTGGATGGAGACAGAGACACAGCTCAGTTGTACTCTGGCCAGAGACATAGCTCAGTTGCACTCTGGATAAAGACAAAGACACAGCTGGGTCACACTCTGGCCAAAGACAGAGCCAAAGCTGTCACACTCTGGATGGAGACAGAGACACAGCTCAGTTGTACTCTGGCCAGAGACATAGCTCAGTTGCACTCTGGATAAAGACAAAGACACAGCTGGGTCACACTCTGGCCAAAGACAGAGCCACAGCTGAGTCGCACTCTGGATGGAGACAGAGACACAGCTCAGTTGTACTCTGGCCAGAGACAGCTCAGTTGCACTCTGGATAAAGACAAAGACACAGCTGGGTCACACTCTGGCCAAAGACAGAGCCACAGCTGAGTCCAGATGGAGACAGAGACACAGCTCAGTTGTACCTCTGGCCAGAGACATAGCTCAGTTGCACTCTGGATAAAGACAAAGACACAGCTGGGTCACACTCTGGCCAAAGACAGAGCCACAGCTGAGTCACACTCTGGATGGAGACAGAGACACAGCTCAGTTGTACTCTGGCCAGAGACATAGCTCAGTTGCACTCTGGATAAAGACAAAGACACAGCTGGGTCACACTCTGGCCAAAAGACAGAGCCACAGCTGAGTCACACTCTGGATGGAGACAGAGACACAGCTCAGTTGTACTCTGGCCAGAGACATAGCTCAGTTGCACTCTGGATAAAGACAAAGACACAGCTGGGTCACACTCTGGCCAAAGACAGAGCCACAGCTGAGTCACACTCTGGATGGAGACAGAGACACAGCTCAGTTGTACTCTGGCCAGAGACATAGCTCAGTTGCACTCTGGATAAAGACAAAGACACAGCTGGGTCACACTCTGGCCAAAGACAGAGCCACAGCTGAGTCACACTCTGGATGGAGACAGAGACACAGCTCAGTTGTACTCTGGCCAGAGACATAGCTCAGTTGCACTCTGGATAAAGACAAAGACACAGCTGGGTCACACTCTGGCCAAAGACAGAGCCACAGCTGAGTCACACTCTGGATGGAGACAGAGACACAGCTCAGTTGTACTCTGGCCAGAGACATAGCTCAGTTGCACTCTGGATAAAGACAAAGACACAGCTGGGTCACACTCTGGCCAAAGACAGAGCCACAGCTGAGTCACACTCTGGATGGAGACAGAGACACAGCTCAGTTGTACTCTGGCCAGAGACATAGCTCAGTTGCACTCTGGATAAAGACAAAGACACAGCTGGGTCGCTCTGGCCAAAGACAGAGCCACAGCTGAGTCACACTCTGGATGGAGACAGAGACACACAGTTGTACTCTCAGAGACATAGCTCAGTTGCACTCTGGATAAAGACAAAGACACATAGCTCTGGCCAAAGACAGAGTTGCACTCTGGATAAAGACAAACACACTCAGTTGACTCACACTCTGGCTCAGTTGCACAGACAAAGACAGAGCCAAAGACAGAGCTGAGCTGAGTCACTCTGGATGGAGACAGAGACACAGCTCAGTTGTACTCTGGCAAAGAGACATAGCTCAGTTGCACTCTGGATAAAGACAAAAGACACAGCTGGGTCACACTCTGGCCAAAGACAGAGCCACAGCTGAGTCACACTCTGGATGGAGACAGAGACACAGCTCAGTTGTACTCTGGCCAGAGACATAGCTCAGTTGCACTCTGGATAAAGACAAAGACACAGCTGGGTCACACTCTGGCCAAAGACAGAGCCACAGCTGAGTCACACTCTGGATGGAGACAGAGACACAGCTCAGTTGTACTCTGGCCAGAGACATAGCTCAGTTGCACTCTGGATAAAGACAAAGACACAGCTGGGTCGCACTCTGGCCAAAGACAGAGCCACAGCTGAGTCACACTCTGGATGGAGACAGAGACACAGCTCAGTTGTACTCTGGCCAGAGACATAGCTCAGTTGCACTCTGGATAAAGACAAAGACACAGCTGGGTCGCACTCTGGCCAAAGACAGAGCCACAGCTGAGTCACACTCTGGATGGAGACAGAGACACAGCTCAGTTGTACTCTGGCCAGAGACATAGCTCAGTTGCACTCTGGATAAAGACAAAGACACAGCTGGGTCACACTCTGGCCAAAGACAGAGCCACAGCTGAGTCACACTCTGGATGGAGACAGAGACACAGCTCAGTTGTACTCTGGCCAGAGACATAGCTCAGTTGCACTCTGGATAAAGACAAAGACACAGCTGGGTCGCACTCTGGCCAAAGACAGAGCCACAGCTGAGTCACACTCTGGATGGAGACAGAGACACAGCTCAGTTGTACTCTGGCCAGAGACATAGCTCAGTTGCACTCTGGATAAAGACAAAGACACAGCTGGGTGGCACTCTGGCCAAAGACAGAGCCACAGCTGAGTCACACTCTGGATGGAGACAGAGACACAGCTCAGTTGTACTCTGGCCAGAGACATAGCTCAGTTGCACTCTGGATAAAGACAAAGCTGGGTCACACTCTGGCCAAAGTCACACTCTGGATGGAGACAGAGACACAGCTCTGGTTGTACTGGATGGCCAGAGACATAGCTCAGTTGCACTCTGGATCTGGACAAAGACACAGCTGGGTCGTCACACTCTGGCCAAAGACAGAGCCACAGCTGAGTCACACTCTGGATGGAGACAGAGACACAGCTCAGTTGTACTCTGGCCAGAGACATAGCTCAGTTGCACTCTGGATAAAGACAAAGACACAGCTGGGTCACACTCTGGCCAAAGACAGAGCCAAAGCTGAGTCACACTCTGGATGGAGACAGAGACACAGCTCAGTTGTACTCTGGCCAGAGACATAGCTCAGTTGCACTCTGGATAAAGACAAAGACACAGCTGGGTCACACTCTGGCCAAAGACAGAGCCACAGCTGAGAGATAATAATCCTACCTGGCCTGGGCTGAAAAAATGATTTTCTAATCAAAGCTTAGATATGGCACAATGCTGAAAATATGGAACACCCAGTGAGGATCGAACTCACTACTCAGTTGTAATTGTTCTAAGAAGACCAGCTTGCTAACCATTACACCACACAGAGGTGCCAAACTCCTTACCTGGTATAGGCAAATGTTTCAACTGCTAGTTAGATAATGTTCTGGTATGTTTTGAATTTGTATAATTAATGTACACATTTGGCACAATGTCTCTCAGCAAAATTTATTTTATTTTCTTCTCACCTCTAAGCACAGAATTTGATTTTTCTCTGTTTTCTTCAAGATATTTGCTTCTTTTCCAATAATGGTTGTAATTCAAACATTTTTTCATGTACTTGCAATATTTTCTCTTTCTCTCAACACAAGAAACCAGTAGTCACAAAGCCTGAATATGAAGGTAGCCATGTCTGATCCACCTCCAGTACATCATCCACAAAATTTTCAATTCTTATTTAGGGAATAAAATATGCTGATACCCTACAGTGAGAAAGAATTATTGATGCCTAAAGCCCTCTCCACTCCAGAAGCACATCTTAGTAATTATCAGGACTTGAGGTTAGAAAAGAAAATATAAACCAATAAAATGAATTACTAAAAGTTCACCTTGGAATTTCTACCTGTCTATTCCTGTACACACACACTCAATTTATTATTACCTAGAAGGAAACTGGATTCCTTATGCTGACAGGGTCCAGAGTAGACCACCAACTTTAAACAGAATTAGCTTGCTTGTCAAAAGAATAAAAGAATAAGCAGCTTTGCTAGAATCGCTGTGTGTCATGTCTCTTGTGCCCAGTCATGTTCCAAATGAAAAACAAATGGCAGGATAGGTGAAGAGTAATTACTGTAAGGCAATCCTTCTCCATCCGAATCTTTTACGACTGACATTGATGGAGAAATTAATGTAAAGTTTGTTTACATAGAATTAATGGGTGAAAACAATAGTTATTAAATGTCTGCTTTTTAGCTGACTGATTCTTCTTCTGTATGTAGTCACATGTAGAGACACATCACTCTTTGAGCATGTATCTATGTATATATTAGCTTCTATGCATGAGTTGAGAAGTTATATGCACACATGCACACATGCATACATGTATATACATATACACTTCGAACATTGGTATATGTATATTTATTAATACATATATATATATATATATGTGAACAAATATAGTTTTAAGGTATGCTATATTTATGGGATAAAGTGCTCAATATCAGAGATAGAACGTATGTAAATATAAAAGTTAACATTGATGTCAACACTCAGAGGCGACAGACTGTTCCATGATAAATGCAATCATCAGGCCAAGCAATCATCATGTGGTCTGATGATTGTGTTTAGCATGAAACAGTCTGTCGCCTCTGAGTGTTGACTTTAATGTTCACTTTTGATATATATATATATATATATATATATATATATATATATAAAAAAAAAAGTTCACTTATCTGTCCCTACTCTGAGCTTTGCAGAAATTATATCTGGACTCAACTTAATATAAGGTGTAAACAAAACAGTGCTGAATATGATTAGACACACCTCAGAAATATATATTAATAAATATACATATACACTTCGACCATTGGTATATATATATATATATATATATATATATATATATATATATGAACAAATATAATTTTAAGGTGTGCTATATTTATGGAATAAAGTGCTCAATATCAGAGATAGAGCCTATGTAAATATAAAAGTTAACATTGAAGTTAACACTCAGACTGTTTCATGATAAATGCAATCATCAGGCCACCTGATGATTGCCTGATGATTGCATTTATTTATATATGTAAAAAGTTCAGATATAATGTCATGTTATTTAAAAAATATATAATACATAAATTTATCCAATAATAAAATAATTTAAATATTAATTGCATAAAAAAGATTCAACATCATTTACTTGTTTTCGTTTATTGACATTAAATCATATCACATGACATCCTACATATGTCTTATCACATTTAATTTATTTTGCTTTTTTTATTTATTTTCCTTTTGTCTTTATTCAGATGTGTGTGTGTGTGTGTGTGTGTGTGTGTGTGTGTGTGTGTGTGTGTGTGTGTAAGGTGTATTTCAGCAGCAATAATTTTTTCAAATATGTTTGCTTAAATAATATTGACTCATTCTGTCTATCAATTTTTTATTAAATTTTTCAAATTTCTGATTTAGCTGTTTTATGTTATTGGTAAATTTGCCAAACTTCATATTTATTCGCATTTTATATTATTTAATCATATAAAATATTAGTGCAATATATTTAAGTTAGTTTTATACTTTATTATGATATAATGTTTAACAAGCAGAGCTTACAAATTACTATTACTACTGAGTAACAAGTGTTCCATACCTGTGGCCTTATGACAAAATGAAGTTATGCATTGTAAATAATGATATATATGTATATATTAACTTTGTAGGAAATCCTGATGAGAATTTAATTCCCACAACATAGCTTTACATTGTTTCTCTTTCAGATTCTGTGTCAATAAGTTCAGGTTTTTGTGTATGTATGTTTATATCATATGTTTAATATATACCTTTTATATGTGTTAGTAAATCTGTCTATACAAGGAATATAAATTAAATGTGATATGACGTATATGTGTGTATCTCTTTTTCAATATTGTATTTAAAATTTCCTGTCTGATTCAATGAATAATTGCATTTTAATTGTCTTTAGCAATGTGAAGTATTTATCTGTGCATAATTAAATGTGACTCAACATGTGAATAAAGATTCTGTTTTTCCACGAATTTAATTAAATTTATTTTTGTTTCCTGGATATTATGTTTTGTTTTTGTACATTCCAATGCAATCAGTTGATGCATTGGTCTGCAAAAATAAATTTTCATCATTTTAACTCACTTTAGTAAACTTGGATTATAAATTAGCATTTTATATCATGTGTATGCATGCATTTGAGCAAATGTGTATTTTGCAATAATGCACACATATATGTGTGTATGTGTGTGTTTGGAATCTATTAGCTTTTTCTCTATGTGCTATGTCCTTTCAGTGCATCAGTAATGATGCCTCTCTACAGCTTCCAATTTTTCATTCACACCAGTAACAAATAGTTAAAACTTAATGTATTACTCTCCAACTTCTGCAATTAATTTTCATTTCCATTCCTACCTTATATCTTAATTTATATAAGTAATTAAAAATGATATTAGTTTTTCTCGTTTCTTGTACAGTTCTTGGTTCATTGCCTTCATAAAATTCTCACTTTAGAGCATGTTTCTGATTTGGTTTGATTTGGTTTGTTTTATGGCATATCAACTTCATTGGATTATTTAATGCCTCCAAGATTTTTATTGCTAGTAAATTTTTTTCAGAAATTGTATTGCTGGTAATTTTTTTCAAAAATTCATTGCTGGTAATAAATTTTTTTACAAAAATGTATTGCTGATATTATAACCTATTTTTACACATTTTGACCCCAGTTTGTTGATTAACTATTTTCCCATAGCTAAGACCCTACCACACCAAGTCAGGGTAGAGGACCTGGGAACACCAGCAATTAAGAGGTGGTTCCATGCTACTCAAAACTTCCTGATCAGAGGCCTTGCTGTTGGATGTAGTTTATCATTTTACCCAGGACAGTGTAGTTTATCGTCTTATACAGGACGTGGGTGTAGTTTATCATCATACGCAGGACAAGCATGTTTCTGAAATGAATGCTTAATTTGTCTAATTTTCATTGTAGATCTGAACAAATTATAATTACAAAAGTTTTTTAAAAATCTATGCTGAAAGACAATAAGTAATATTTGGGTATTTCTTTTAAAGAAAACTTTAACAGAAAAATAATTCTCATTATCATCAACATTTTGGTTGAAAGTCTTTTAACTATGATAAAAAAATAAGAAAAATATATAATATTCTAGACATTTTTTTGTTAAATTATAGAACTTAGAATGTAAGATATGATCTTGGTTTATCTCTTAGGTTTGAGATATCAGGAATAAAGTTAAAAGGCCCCACCCTTCCAACTTAATTAACTGTGACATAAGAGGCTTGATGTTTGAGAATTTTTACTTAAGCTTTATCTGCTGTCCAAAGAGAAAAAATGAGTTAATCTAGTTTGATAAGAACTTTGCTTTTTCAAAGGATTTCTTTTTATGGCCTTTTACGGTTTTGTTTAGTGACTTTTTAAAATGTGTTATTCTTTATTTAAACTTTCTGCTTATTTATTCATTTTAGTTTCATTTGTTACTTTACATTTTTTTAAATTTTTTTCTTTTTTCCTTATGCATTTTTCTTTTCTTTTTCTGTTTCTTCTCATTGCAACAAACATTACATTTTCTTTTTAATGGGTCTGCAGAGAAAGTGTTAAAAGGGAAAAGTTTTTTGGTGATTTAATGAATGAAAAAGTGAGATTCCTTTCTACCATTTCTTGTTTTATTCTTTCCATTATCCTTAAAACTTGTCAGTATATATTGAATCTTTCAGAAACTGACATTACTTGGATACTCAAATCTATTTCTTGTACCTAGAGATTTTCTTGTTCTCATGGATTACTTTTGAAGTAGGCTGAAGAATAAATCAGCTAAAATATATATTTGATAAATATATATATATATATATATATATATATATATATATATATATATATATATATATATATGTGTGTGTGTGTGTGTTCAAATATATAGAAAATAGGAAAAGAACACATTAGGTTAATAATCCAAAGTTCTTTAGTATTTTTGTTTTTATTTTTAAAAAAACAGTGCTCAATACACAAGTAAAGCCTAAATTATAATTATTTTTTAAAAATATGATTCCATCGCTACATGTTTCAAAAAGCAGGAGCTAAAAGCTTCAATTTAATTATAAAAATTTAATTGAATTAAAGTATCAAGCACTGTTTCATCTTCAAGCAAAAATTTTTGGAATTTCGATTCCAAAATATTTTTGGAATTTTGGATTCCAAAAACTTCACTTGAAGATGAAACAGAGCTTGATACTTTAATTCAATTTGATTTTTATAATTAAATTGAAGTTTTTGACTCCTGTTTTTGAAACATGAAAACTCTTATGTAGCGATGGAATCATATTTTTTTAAAATAATTATAATATATATGAAGAAATATAGTCTTAAGGTGCGCTATATTTATAGGATAAAGTGCTCAACATCAGAGACAGAGCATGTGTAAATATAAAAGTGAACATTGAAGTCAACACTTAGAGGTGACAGTCTGTTTCATGCTAGATACAATCGTCAGGCCAAAGATATATATAAGTTTTGTTTAAAACAACTAACAAGGTACTGCAATTAAGTTTTATTTCATTTTTCTTGTGTTCTTATAGTTTTCTCTTTTCTGGACATAAATTATGTAGAAATATTCTTTATGTCTGAGCTCTTTGACTATTCTTTTAGCCATTATAAAGAATGATTTTTATTTTTACTTTTAACTTAATGTATGAATTTTTTTTTATATTTTTGTAGATGAGACTATTATATGTGTATTGTCTACAAGTATGTTGTGGATAGAGTTTGTAAGTCTCTGTGTGTGTTTAAACGTGACCTAACCATCCAAAACATACTCAACAACAACAGAAATATAATATCCTCATTTTAAAAACAGTAAAATGTAAAACAGGGCTAAAAATAATGGAAGCATTATTAATAAAAAGAAAAAGCCAACACTCAATAACATCAACTATGAACACGGCCACAATGTGCTGACCATGTTTGGAAAATAAAAACATTCTCATGACTCTAGATACATGCACAACAAATTCATACATTCTGTTAAAAATTAAACATAAAATTATCTTTGTCAATGGCTAAAACAATAGCTGAAAGAACTATTTTACTATAAATATGTATTGTTGATATTTTTTATATAAAAATATATTTTGATACTTTCATAATGTTTTGTTTTTGTTTGGGGGGGATCACTATTTGCCCATATCTGTGACCCTAACAGGTGCTACCACCCTGGGTCAGGGTGGACCTGGGAACAACAATCATTAAGAGGTTGTTCCACACTCCTCAAAACCTTCAATCTCCTGATCAGGGATCTTGTTCTCTGGATGTAGTTCATCACCATCCCCAGACTATCCAGTTCCTTGCTGCCCTGTTGCCTATGATATTCAAAAATTTAAATGCTACCTCAATCACCATCTTATATGATATGTCCCGGAAAGGGATATATTTGTTCAAAGTAGCAAAGTGGTTGTTCACTACTGTAATTGGGTAGGACAATCTAGCAGGTTACCGTAATGGACTGGTCCTTGTCATAGTGGTAGGCAATAAGCATTGACAATAGGCGAAGACACTAGGCATAGTCAATAGGTGTCCACATCTGTCTGTATTTATGGCTGACACCAGACAATCATATTACTTTGAGGGGGAACCCAGGTCTATGCATGTTCATTACATCATTATGTCTTCCTGAATCCTGTTTTTTTATGGTCCTTTCTCCTCACTAATACTTATCATTTTCTTTCATTCTAAGTAAACCTTTACATCTTAGTGGCATTATCACCTTGCTTGGAGATGAAATACTTAAAAAAAAAAAAAAAAAAAGAAGAGAATCTAATATCCAAAATTCTAAAAATAATCTAAATTAATATAAAATTAGACTCAAAAAAAATTTAAAAAATAAAACTTTTATTTTTATTATATGTGCTTCTCCCTTGTGTAAAAGTTCCTTGTCATATTTCTTTTCATATCCCATTTCAATGTTCTATCGCTGACCATCCATTTTTTTTTTTTTTGTTTAAAAATCTTTCTCTGGTTTTACACTGATTCACTTCTATTTCCTACCCCTCGATCTCTCATTTAAACTTCATTATCATGTTCTTATGGTTATATCAGATGAAATATATGACAGCCAAAGGTGAGGCTGCCAAGTTCATCAAAACCCTAAACTCCAAAGAAAAAAATAGATAAAAATGAACTTTTATCTTTTTTATCTTTAGCTTCTATCTCATCAGACCATTCCATTTGTTTTTTTGTTTTTTGGGGGTTTGTTTTGTTTTGTTTTTTGGTGGGTGGGGGGTTATTTTTTGATCACTTAGTCTGTTTGGTAGAAATTTAAATCCACCATTAAATAAAAGCCAATATTTTTTATCGAAATAATTTTCACTGTTTCAATTCTACACATCACAACAATTATGATCCATCACTAAAGATGCTGGAAAAATGGTCAGCAACTTGTACCATACTAGAAAGTACCAGACTCCTCTTGCTATGCCAGATTAAACCATAAATGGTGTATTATTTCCCAGCCTACAACCCTTTTCCCCACAGATGAAAACATTGTTAACCTCTACTTATTCTATCACTATTTCCGTGGCAAATGTTCAGCTACATTCCATTGTTCCACCTGTTTGGAACTTCCCTTCTAGTACCTGCCATGTCATGTACACAAAATCAACATCCTCCTTCCCTTTGTATTCCATTGGTAATGAGGAAGTTCCACGTAGACAGCTTCTTCCACAGGATTGTTACATTGTGGAAAAGACTCCTTAATGTTTCTATAATCACTTCAAGTCTAGAATCAGCCATTATATATACTCAAAATATGCTCCACTTACTCCCTCCTTGTACATACTTACAGCAACCTTATTCAGTAACCTTCTATCTTGAGTGGCTCTTGAGCCTTATATTGGGTGAAAATAATTCAGTATGCACGAGAGGCAAAAATATTAAAATCATGCTTGAAATTTTTTCATTGGAACAAGTTTTTGAATTTTTTAATTCTCTCTTTCATTTTGATTAATATAATTACAATATTTTACTCAGAAAATTGCAGATGATACATACCCATAGGTAGAATCAGTCAGCAAAAAAATAGGAACAGCAAGCAATCCAGTTGTCAGAAGGGCGTCTAAGTCAGGAAGGGAGCACATGTAAGAATTTGCCTGCTAAAATTAGATTACATCATTTTAAATGGAGAAGGAGGAGCCCCCCCACCCCCAGGTCTTTACCCACCAGCCGCCAATGACAGAAACCTTAGAAGTAAAAAGATTTTTGTTTTACATTAATTCAGAACTGATAGTTTTTGTTTCTTGGGAGTTTTGTTTGTTTCTTTTTTGCTCACTAATCAAAATTTAGTTGAGGCCTGATAATAAGAAGCAGTATGACTTTAAAAACTAAGCATTTTGCTAATTCGGTACTTTCAAAATATTGGAAAAATGAAATGATTTGGAATTATGAAAAGCTGCAAGGCCTGATGGACAAATTAGTCTCATAAGACAGTTTTTGTAAAGAGAGGGAAAAAATGACATATCAATGTTTTCATCATTGAAACAAAAAAAAAGAATCCACTCAAGTTTTAAGCGGTTTGACATCCAACTTCTATCTTCTGGTATTTTGAGAGACAGTAGCTCAAACTGAAAATTAGCCAACCATATCTGTTTGTGATAAGCTTTAAGACATAGAGGATTATCTCTAAAGTCATTTTGGTTCAACTCTGTTGAAAAGGCTTCCTTGTCTGTTAAGGCACCTGATTTTTCTTCTGTGATAAGTTCAAGCCTAAGCTCATATAAGTAGATTTATGGATTTACTTCAATCCTTTTTGTTATTGTTTCTGTCAAAACACTTCAACCAGAATATTCTTTGCTTTTTTAATCTACTTGTTTTCATCTCGATTCAATCAATACAACGGTTCTGGGCAACTATTTGTATCTTATAAACTTCTAAGATGATCTGTGTGGAGAAAATGGCTTTATGGCACAATCTCTTCTGACATAAGGATCATGCTAAAATTTTTACTAACTTTCCATCATTGCTGAAATATCCAAAGCTTTTAATCTAAATAACTTAAAATTGTAGTATATTAAGTGAAAATCCACTACTTTTAGGATTTTGATGCACAGGTAGTGTAATGGATGTTGACACAGAATTGGAAAGCCCAGTTTAAATCCTGGGCTAATCTCTTGCATTGACTTTTGCACTAATATCCTTAGGAAAAGTATGAATCAATTTCTTCTCCCCTAAGCTGTGGGTTAAACAGCAGACTTGATTGGACTCTGCAGTCTTATGTAGTAACCACTCTAAGAGATGGAAAACCATGGATAAGAAGGCAACATGGAATCACTCATCTGAATGTTTCCAAGATGTCATAGAAATTCACAGATAATAAAGAAGATCTATGGAGAGTCATGATCACTTACATCCTGAAGGGACATGACATTTACTAAAAAAACTGAATTGAATAAATAGAAATAGTAGATTGATTTTTATATAAGCCATGTTGTGTTGTTCAAGACTTTTGACATTTTCTTAAATATCAAAAGTGATTTAACAAAAACAACTTTGACTCATTGTAAGTTTCTTGCCTATCAGAAGAAATGCTAATTCTCTGTGCATTTCAAAATAGTTGATGGGTTTTATAAACTAAGGGAAGTAACTCTTGTTGTACTTCAAGTATTCACATTAAACAACCTTCATTTTTTTACCTAATTTAAATAAACTAATCAAATTTAAGCAACTGGCTTCATTTTACTAAAGAAATATAATTCATCAATTTTGCAGCTTCTGATGATAAAATATCTTTTGAATTAGTTTACTTGATTATAAGCTCTAAAATGCTACTATTTAAAAATAGGAATAGTGTGTGCGTTTCCTTATATTGTAATATATTTTACCGTATGGCTCAACCTTAGAAGTCCATGAGAGTATATATCAGTATAATGAGTCAATATTAAAAAGTGGTCCATTGAAAGTAAAGCACAAGGTCAGATAACATGATTTAAATATACTGTGTGTTTCCCTGTTTTTGAAGATGGATATATATATATATATATAATAAATATGAGAAATTGGACTGAACATTTGGATATTCAGGTCACCAATAGTCGATGAGGGTAGTTAGCTTAAGAGGGCAGTGCCATGTTGGTGTCAGAAGGTGCAGAAATGTAAGTGTCAAATGTAACCTGACTTTTAACTTAATCTTTATGATTAAGAAATAGCCAGATGATTTGACTGGAGAAGAGACTTTATTCCTTATTCAACCTTTTCAATAATGCAAGAAATTAGCAATCAGAAAAATAATGATGTCTGATTTGTATTTCAATGGACCTATCACTAAAGCAACAATTATTGGCCTATAAAGAAGTATGAAGTAACTTATCTATTAATGTGTTTCAAAGAAGAGTATTTTATTGGTATGCAGTCAAATATACTAGAAATCTCTGTGATCAATTATTTCACCCTGAGATAAAACTATAATGAAAATTGATAAAACAGTATCTTGCTCAATAAATTGAATGAGGCACTTCACCAGACAATAGAAAAATTTAACTTTAGGAGAAATTTCAGTAAACTTAAATAATGCCTAAAGGTTAAATCCCCTTTGGCAGGAAGGGAGACAAGCCTGCTACTGCCACTGCTTAGAACACATTCATTAAGCTGAGGAGCAAGAATCTAATATCTTCAAAAATTTGTTAGCCAAGGATGGTGAATTTGTGGCAGACTTCCACCACATTTATTTAATTTTGATTAGGATACCAAACTTATGTGAAGAAAGTACAAGGCAAAGGTATCATTATATATAAAAATTGTATTCAACAATGCATACAATAAAGAATGTGTACGAAAAAGCATGCAATGAGTAAGACGAGAGTTGTCTCTCTTTGATTATCAAAGTTCTCTGAAAGAAGAGAAAGAGTTATTAGTCTGTTATAAATGTTTTTAAACAGTTCTGCCATGCAAGAGCAAAAATTATGTAAGTGTGAAAGAATATGCAGTCTGTGAGTTGAGTGAGAAGATGGACACATAGCATCAACTGTTGTGGATTTCTGTGCAGTTAAAATCTCACTTGTGCGTCTCCTCTTTTCTTTTGCTTTTATAGGTGGTCATTGGATCAAGAATGCTGCGCGGGAAGAATCATTCTCCACATGCAGAGAATCTGATTGGTCAATACTGACCAATCAGTGCATGAGCTTTGGGGAGACTTCTGGGAGCCAATTCTCCCAAAAGTGCACAAAATCTACTATATGAAAATATAATGATTTTAAAGTTGTCGCCAAAGATAGCAGCATTGCTTCCTGTCCAATGAATGAATGCTGTTGAAGATTTGAATTTGTAAGGCTGTATGTGTGTGTGATGATGATCGCCATAAGTTGAATCCTTGGTAGGATCACAAGAGTCAGCATAGTTAACAAAAATAATTATCGTTGAAGTCATAATTCAGAGATTACGTAACTTCTTCTGTATATTACGTGCCAAAGAAGAGCTATTTTTTTGCCCTCAGACTTTTTGCTTATATGTATATGAGTAGATAAATAAGAAAGAGGGTTAGTATGAATGAACTAGGTAGGTCATATCAAAGACCACCCTTCTTAGAACTATACCAAATAACAGAAACCACCTCATTTGAAGACTCTCAACAGCAGCAACAACTTAAATCTAAAATGGATAGCACTTGTAACTCTAGATTATAATAATAACATAATCAAGAAGTTGATATTCCACATGTCTTTTTCAAACAAAAAGTTAGAAAGGAAGCCCCCTGAAAAGAGTGATAATAGTTGTTGCATTTGAGAAACCTATTTCCCTTAAAAAATGTTTTAAAAGAAAGAGTCTATAAATTTCAACCAACAGTAGCATTGGTTGTTTAATCAATAAATGCTGAATATTTCATACAAGGAAATGGCTAACTTTACTATTATCATTATTTTCTAATTCTCATTTAATAATTATCTCCCTTGTTGCAGTTTTTTTTTTTTTTTTTGCAACATTTTTGTTGGGGAGTTTGTTGTCTTCCAAATAAGGAATATGTATATTCATCTCTTCTAGTTTTTGCATATTTGTGGAGCCTGACTGTGTACTGAACTTACGGCTGCTCCTTAAGCATCAAATGCTCCTTGATAAAATACAAAGAAGAATCAGCAATATTATTGGTCCTGATCTTGCAGCTTGACTTTAGTCACTTTACCGCTGATGTAAGATTGTCTCTCTATGGCTTTTTCTATAAATATTTTCATGGTAATTGTTTGGATGGATTCTTCACTAGAAGACCTAGGCTTTTTGAATTTAATCACAATACTAGACTGGTGTCAAAATCTTTGTCAATTTTATAGTTGAGCTGGTTAGATGTAAATGTAAGTTCTATGCTAACAGTTTCTTTTCTCATAGTTTTCACTTGTGGAACTCCCTTCCAGCTCCATGCTTTCCAGTCAATTTTAATCTGCAAAAAATTAAATGCAATGTCAATTGCTATCTACTGTCCTCCTGATTACCTTTTCTCTTCTCGCTCATTAGTAATGTCTTTGTTTTCTAATTCTTCCACATCCTGTAACCCCTTTTCTCTTAGTGGTTTTACCGCCTTCCTTGGGGTGATATCAATTAAAAAAAAAAACAAATGCCTCCAAAGATTAAAACTACCAAACTAACAGAATTCAGACAAGATTCTGAAAAGTATTTTAATCTGGACAAAACAGGATAACCT
>CAHIKZ030004678.1:3162500-3197500 GCA_903632075.3 Acanthosepion pharaonis
TACTGAGTAACCTTTTGGGATTAAAGATGAAAATCAAATAAAAAAAAAAAAGTCATGATGTGCAAATTAAAATTCCCTTCAATTATTTGTTTAGTGCATTGGCTGGAATTTAGTTCAGTCTTTTTTATATGAGACAAATGGTATCAATTCAATTTAATTAAAAGTTATACATTATAAAATATCAACAATTTTTTTCAGTTACTTTAAAAGAGGGAAGAAGCTGTCCTGACAAACAAATATTGAAATATTAATCAAACAGTTTTCCCTGTTCGTTAGTCAAATATTGATTTCCAATCAAATAACATTTTTTTTTCATATTTTCTAAACAAGCAGTTTCTGTTTTTGATGTAGCTGCTTTTCACATGATAAAGCTTTTTGCTCTCAAAGGAATTCATGTCAGTCTAAGGTCATTCTAGAGAGTTAACTTGCATTTATCTTCTTCCATAATAAAAGAATTTCTTTGACTTTTCCTTTTTTTCTTCTCTTTCTAAAGAAGAAATCCCAAATCAGGTATAATTGTACAAACATTGTTTAATAAAAAGTATTTCTATATAATATTAGTTATTACTTGGTAAAAGAAATTAATCAATCAGAAGAGACTAACAAAATATAAATATCTGGAATGTTACTGGAATCTAAATTTTATTATTTAACTGTGAAAAGAGAATTATTTTACCAAGCAATAACGCTTGGGAAACTTTATTAATGAATCTGTCTTGTAGACAGACAGCATGTAGGTTATAATATATATATATATATATATATATATATATATATATATATATATTAATTTAAATAAAAAACAGATCACTTTAAGGTTCCATGTAATAAATTATTTCACCACAGTCCTTTTAAAAGGTCTGTGGATCATCAGATTTTACTTCCAAACAAAAAAATCTTAAAAATTTATTTAAATTATTATTAAAAATCTTAAAAATTTTATTTAAATTATTTGCTCTGGATTTACATTGAGCTCTCTGGATTTTATCCTCCTTAGGTTTAACTATACGGATTACCTAGTTTTTCATAAACTAAATATATATATATATATATACATATATATATATATATATATATAATCACCAGATATCAAACTTCTAAACATAACAGAATATCATCTTTGATGGTAAATATCTTTGTTGAAATGTCCATATAACCACTGATGCTGGCTCATGTGAGCTGAAAGCTTAGATTGAGGAACAGCATAATAAAAAATATCCAAATGTTGGACAGTTTTAGTCTTTATTTTCTCCTGAAATTAAATTGCAAAACATCGCCTATCTGTTTTAAAGACATTAAATATCAGGTCATTTTTCTCATCTTTTCACAAGATGATTTTTCCTCACTTCACTTTCCTTCTAAATGCTTTGTCTTTTCTCCTTTCTTTAATCCACATATCCACACACATGAGCACAGAGTTAATCTTTCTTTCTCTCTCTTCTTTCTTTCACCATCTCTTGTTAACCTTCATCTTTGTTTTTTTTTTCATTCCCCCTGTTCTCCCTCATCTCTCTCACTCTCACTCTCTCTCTCTCTCTCTCTCTCTCTCTCTTTGGTCTTTTTTCACCATCTCTTTCTAATCTATTTCCCTCATTCTCTCACATTCGTCATTAATTTTCTCTCTCTCTTTTCTTTCACTATCTCTCTTTAAGCTTCATTTTTGTTTTCTTTTTCTGTCCTCCAGTTCTCTCTCATTTTTTATTCATTCACTCTCTTTCTCTCTCTTATCCTTTCTTTCCCCATCTCTCTTTAACTTTTATCTTTGTTTCCTTTTTCCTTCCTTCTGCTCTCTCTCATTTACCATTTAATCACTCTCTCTCGTTCTTTCTCTCTCTCTGTTTGGGGTACTATCTTTCACCATCTCTTTCATCTCCTTCACTCATTCTCTCTCATTTGTCATTTATTCTCTTTCTCTCTCTTCTCCTTTCCTTCACCATCTCCCTCACCTCATTCTCTCATTTGTCATTTATTCTCTCTCTCTCTTTCACTCTCTCTTTTCCCTTCTTTCACCATCTCTCTTATCTCCTTCCCCCATTTTCTCTGATTTGTCATTTCTCTCTCTCTCTCTCTCTCTCTCTCTCTCTCTCTTCTTCTTTCTTTAGCCATCTCTCCTCTCACTCTCATTAATCATTTATTCTCTTTCTCTTGCTCTTCTCCTTTCTTTAACCATCTCTCTCATCTCCTTCCTTTCATCCTCTCTCATTTGTCATTTATTCTCTTTCTCGCTCTCTCTTCCTTCCCTCATTCTCTCTCATTTGTCATTTATTCTCTTTGTCTCTCTCTCTCTCTCGCTTTCTCTTTCTTTCTTTCACATTTCTCTCATCTCTTTCTCTCATTCTCTCTCATTTGTCATTGATTCTCTCTCTCTTTCTCTCTCTCTTTCTCCATCTCTCTGTAATATCCATCCTTCATTATCTCTCATTTGTCATTCATTCACACTAAGTCTTTATCTTGTTCTCCTTTACATTAATACATTTTGACCTTCAAATCTCACTCTCTCTCCCGCCAACATCTTTTCTCTCCTTTGATTTTATAAATCTTCTTTTCTCTTTCCTAACTTCTCTCAACCTCCTCTACTTCTCACCTTTCTGCTACTAACTGAAAAGGTTTCCCTAAATAATACTCAACTCTACAAAGTAACCCTGATTCATCAGAGTGAAAAGCTCCATTGGCAAAAGTCCCTTCATTATTCACTTACAGAATTCAAGCTGAGTGTTTTGCCTCTTAGATATCATATATATGTTTAGCAACTTTTATTTTATTCTGACAATCTTTTGTGATCTATTCACAAAGCCCATGATATGAAGAAGACTGATTTTCATTTTATGATTGTTTGCCAGACTAAAATCTAAGATTTTATAGAGAACGTTGCATTCGGAATAAGATAAGCATTCATCAAAATTCCAAAACATCTAAATTTCTTTGACAAGTGTAAATCCAAATATGGAGCCAGTTAAGAAAAAGTAGCAGCAAATTAGTTTGCCGATTTGTCTGCAGTAGCTTTTCTTTTTTGTGGGTGGTTTTAAAATGTGATTTCCTAAACTGTTAAATCTTAGGCTCATATGGACTCCTGTCAAGAATATATAGATTGTCAGTGGTTGGGCATCATTTAACAGCTTTATTTGCAGTTTGGGGGGGGGTCATTTAACAGCTTCTATAGGATGTCATTTTTGGATGATGAATTTCTGTGTTTCTACATCGTAGTTTTGCTGTGTGGAGTATGTATGGTGGGTGTTGTATGTTTTTTAATGGTCACATGCTATACACAGCCATTTGACCTGGGCATGACTTCTATTTTTAGAAAACTTGTAACACACTATCTCCACTGCTAAATAGTATAAGACTGATAGCGGGCAAATAATATTTAATAAGCAATGCTTCCCTAATTATCAGTTGTGTACGGCTATGTGATTTGAAAAGAATTTTTGTGTTGTCGACTAGCCATACACAACTCATAATTAGTTAAGCATTGCTTTTGCTATTCCATTTGTAATAGCTTGTGTCAAGCTAAAACTGTATGGATGCTCCCTTATATATAGATAACATAGACATGATTAAATGAAGCTGGTGGAACAAATATCAAAAGGAAAGGATTATAGATGAAACAAAGGGTTAGTTTATTGGTACCCAATGGATAGCAAATGCAGGAGCAGAATATAGCTTCATCTAAGGCAAGGAAAGTTGGTTTTCTGTGTCGTGCCAGAAGGTTTTTCTCACCTGAGTCCATCGTTCAAATCTACAAATCTACCATTCACCATTGCATTGAATAATGTTGGCATATATGGTCTGGTGCCCCCGTTGTTCATCTCGGGGTCCTCAACAAAATCCAAAGAGGGATATGCAATGTGACAGGCCCTGATCTGGCATCTCATCTACAGTCACTTTCTAACAAACGCGCAGTGGCTTCCCTCTGTCTTTTCTACAAATATTTTCATGGCAACTGCTCTGACGAGCTACTTTCACTGGTACCCCAACTGCATGACTTTAAGCATGTTACTAGGTTGGCATTTTGGCCCCACCCTTCCACTGTTAAATGTAACTGCCTCTTTTACACAAATAGCTTCTTCTTTTGCACTTCCCAACAGTGGAACTCCCTTCCTTTTACTTGCTTCCCTGATGGCTATAATATTCAAATGTAATGTCAATCGACATCTTCTGATGCCTTGATTCTGATCCTTATCCTTCTCTTTATCCCTTCCTCAAACACCTCTCTTTACTCTTGCTCTCACTCTCTGTAACCCCTTGCATGCTAATGGTACTGCCGCCTTGCTTGGGGTGACATGCTTAAAAAAATCAGACAGATGATATGATAGAGAGATTTGCTAGTAAGTCATATCAAAGAATATTGTGGTCATTGGGAAATGTCTTTGTCCAACAGTTGACTTGCAATGGCTGTCAATGATGTTTACAAATGATGTTTACTTTTTGTTGAGAAGGTGGTTAAAATCATCAAATGATAACAAATATTCAAAAACGCTCCAACTGTCTGACTTCTAAATTTCTTGCAGCCATATATGAAGTTGCTAAATTTGAGTCACTTAAAAGTATCCCTATTTTTTTGTTTCCTGATCAAAGTGCAAATAAATGCCATTTTCAATTGCAAAATTGATGGAACAGATGTGCTTGTGTAACGTAGAAGTTTATTTCCTGTGCCAATGTTTTGACTTTCCAACCATTTCACAGGTTTATTTTGAAAGTTAGTGTTACAGCCATAGCAACAAAAAAAAACATTAAAACATGAAGCTAACACTTTAAGCTTTAAATAAACATGTGTTTAATTCTGTTGTTCCCAGTTCAGTAAAAAATATGTCAAGTATACAATAACTATATCAATAAATGATACAGAAAATATTTCTACTGAAATACTATATTTGCTATTTAGGGAACAGAAAAAGCAACAGGAACTGGATAGATGGTATTTATCAGATGGTATTTATTAGATAGTATTTATTGTTATTAAATGAAAATAACTATAATCAGTATTAAAAATCAAGTTTTTCAAATTAATTTCCTGATCTTTGTTGTCTTTATCACAATATTCGAGGCTTACCGCCATATTACATTGAAACACCATTCTCATATGATTACTAAAGTTAATCAATATCGAATATCATTAGTATCAAGGTGGGTAACCCCTACTGGGTGGTGTAAGTTTGGATGTGTAGTTATGTAACGGAATTGGAACTCGGAGAACTGAGTTCCAATTCCGGTTCGTTTCATTGTATTCACTACAAGACAAATAAAGGAAAGGTATTGAGTTACTTTTTCTCCCTCCACTTATGGATTAATAGATAGGACTTGTATCAGTAAAAATCATTATTACCTCCAAAATGTATTCTTGCAATGTAAAAATATTTTCTGGCTTTAAATAACCTGCAAAAGGTTGATAAGCCATAAAAATACAATTCAATCAATTACAATGTTTCAGCAAGTGTAGTTTCTGACCTTTCTCAGATGGATTCAATAACCTTATGAAAAAGGTCAGTGAAACATTTTATTTGAATCCTAAGATACTGTTGTTGTCATTCTTTATAACATAATATTCAGCCTCCTTCCTAGAGAACTTTGGAAATTCTGTCTATTCTTTACTATGATGATGTATATTTCTGCATTTTCTCACACAGAGATTAATCTCATTACTTTCAAAGAACCAGATAAGCATTTCTTTTTTTCAAGACAAGAATCAATCATTATCTAGCCTCCTTAGCCTCAAAACCTTGACTTCCTACAGCCTCTTCTTTCATTCATATCACTCATTCTAATTAGGGTCAAAATTCCAATTTGGACCAAAAATACAGTTCTTCAAATCAAAAACTCTGTGGAACTTCAATTGAGTTGAGCTCTTCAAATCACAAACTCTTTGGAACTTCAAAACCTCATGTCATGAAACCTTTTACTTTAACTCTGATTCCTTGTCATTTTGAAGAAATAAAATTGATTTCCTCAATTCATAAAGTTTTGAAGATATTATATATGGAATTTAAAACAAAAATTTTTAAATTCACAAAGTTTTGTGTTACTTTAAACTCAATATAAATTAAAAACTTTTAAAAATAACTAATTTTTTTTCAGTTATTTTAAAATTTGAATTTTTAACTGTTCCCTCCTCATTTGCACACAAATCCCAATTCTAGGTGTTCAAGCACCAGATGAAGGGCAGATTTTCAATCTCTAGATCATCCTGATTCCAATAAAGGTATAATATGTCAGTGTAGAGCCAGAGTGGTCTGATTTGGAGGAATTTCAGAAAAAGAAATAGATAGACACAATTTATCATTTATTTATTTAAATGTTTTGTTCATCATCTTTGAATATTACTTTACTTTGATATTATGATGATGTTAACATAATATTAGTCATTCCCTTATAAGGAAACATTCTTGGCATTCATTGCAATTTATAAAATCTTTCTCTTAAAACAATTTTTCAGGAAATGGTTTATTCAAGTCCAGTCGCTGTCATTTCTTTTTGCAGTATTGATGGGGGGTAAGGGTCCTTCCTAACCTTTTGTTTGAAGTAGTGTGGAATGTCAGCATCTTGATTATTTTCTCTTCAAGTTACATATGATATCCATTTTAACTGTTGCTGCTGTTGAAAGTCCTCAAATAATGAGGTTTCTGTTATTTAGTACAGTTCTTTATGATTCAGTCCACAAGATTTAAAGAAGTATGGCCTTCACCAAGACCCTGTGCTTCACTCACTCAAGGCTTTTTTTAGCCATTGACCTTAGAAAGCAGTTTAGATATTTCTGAACAGGTTTAGAGCCCCGTATAACATTCATATGAAAGTCTCAATCTGACAAGGCTGTTTAAGTACTTGACTCAAGTTTTCAGGTTAACGTTTTACTTTTGTAATAATTTGTGGTATTAGGTGAAACTGCCTCTGGCACACCTTTGAATTTTCATCTGTCGAGAAGACAGTAAAGAAATCACCCTAATGAATAATCATACAATATACAATTGTAGATATTTAAAAAATGGAAATTGTGGAGAGCTATTATTGTCTGAAAGAACTTAACAAGCATGGACAGTATGACATAGAAAAGTTTTAGCATAATTTTTGGAATGTCAGGATACTATCAAAGTAAAAATATTAATTTACATTATTTACATTTGAACTAATATCCTCATCTTTGCTGTGGTTATCACCTTTATGGAATTTCAAACCGAACCCTTTATATAGGTAGATTTGTCTCATTCTGCTACCTGTGTCTAGGGATATCACACCTCGTTCTTTTTTAGTGCTACTCTGTTATTGCTAGATTTCCCCCCCACCCCCGCGAGACTCAGAATTGAAGTTACATTTACTATGCCACAGAAAAATGAACTCTTTTGTTTTGATTTCAATGAAATGTATGTTACTCGTTTTCAAAGAAGTAGTCTCAATAAGTATTAATTCTGTGTGTCTGTACCTCTTCTTATGAAAGTGAGAAAAGAATTCAATTCTGATTTTGTTTTAGCCAAAATATATATAATATTGAAAATAAAGAAAAATAACTGCTATAACTTTATTATTTGTAGAAACTAAACCAATGTAGCTAATGGCTAACTCTCTGAATCTATTCTTGACTTAACTGACAGATGAATTCATACAAACTACTTGACTTTAATCAGCTATTCAAATGGACTTACTGAATAGATTTGTCTCCAAATCCCAAGCATCTTGGACTACAATTTGGTCCAGCTCCTCAATATCCACTCCAACAAATACGTGTTATTCTCATTCTAAAAAGGCAGCAAGTTATCTATGCCGACGTGAAAGAAGCATTGTGTATGGAATGGACTTAGGCTGGTTGGGAAATAAGCCGCCATTTATATTTTATTTGCTTCCATTTCTTGCCTGCAGAACAAAAGTATTTCCAAGCACAAAGAATTGTTTTAATGTTTTCTTTTAAGGCAAACTAAACAATACAGGAAAACAATGATTTCAAGAAAAACTTCTTTGAATGTGGTGCCACATTTATTGGAATTCCAAAATACAAGTGACTCTTCACTGGTGTTTATCGATATCTGAAAAACATTTTTTTCCATTTTTAAACAAAGGAAACCAAAGCAGAAAATCCATGTTTTTTTGGGGGTTTTTTTTATTATTTTGATTAGATACTTTTAGATTGTCATATTTCTTTCTTTAAATTTTGTAGATTTATAGTCAGGTTTTGTAACATGCATGTTTTTTTTTCTTTCTTTTACTTTTGTTAGCAAATTTGTGTAAATGTTTGGGATTCTTCATTGTTTGTGTTATTCTGGCTTTGCAAAGTTCATACAATTATTCAAACTGATTTTGTGTTATTTTTTACTTTTGTTCTGAGCTAAAAGTGTCATACATATGCAGAACATCACTCTACCTACTCTGTTGCCATTTCTGCAACAAGAAAGTAATCAGTTATTCCTACAGAATAATGCACACCTACACAATACCCATACAGTTCAACATGCTTTGCATGATATTCAACAATATTTCTAGCTGGCACAATAGCTAGACCTGTTGAACATATATAGGACATGATGGAACTATGCTTGACTCATTCATTTAGCCCACCTATATCTCTTGCTGTATTGCATCAACAAGTTCAAGAGGTATGGAATACTATATCACAGGATGGTATTAACCATTGATTTAATCATATGCATACCAAGTTACAAACCCATTTAATTCCTGACCAAAGAAGATATACTGATTTAAGTCCTGTTGCCATGCACCTAATTTTGGAACGTGCAAACATATGCATATGTTATCTGAATATGTTATTATTTAATACAATTCACGTATATTAATTGTAAGATCTAGAGTAAACTGAAACTTAGTCAAGTTTTGTAATTTTATTTTCCATTTGTGTATATCTTTTGAAGAAGAAAAACTAACCCACCTTCTTGAACTCAATAACCATTGGTGACATAACCATTTTGATTAATTGCTTTCTGGAGGGATCATCAATAATTGCTGAAACCTATTGTGCTTTTATCTATACCCCATATCTAACCATTTTTGTGCAGCTATAAGTGTCTGGGATTAGAATTCAGTTTGCCAAACATATTTAATCCATAGCTGGAGGGGAAATGATGTTCATTTCTTTTCCAAGGGTATTTGTGCAAAATTGAATGCAACTATCTTGACTGGAATTTGAACTCAGTTCACCATTTTCTCATTCTGCTAACCATTACACCACCCACACATCCAGAGAAGAGAATTCATGCAAAATCATAATTTATAGAAATTGCCGTAAGGTCAACACTCTATCTCTCTTCAGTTTTACTTTATTTTCTGTAAAATCTTAGCCCCTGCAGGAGCATCTGTGGTACAGGATTATGCAATAATCCTAGGTTTGCTATTCCCATAATACACAAAATGAAATGGCCTTGTACTATACTTGATACAAAAACTGCAGTTGAAAGGAGAAGAGCTTTTTTTTTCTACTTCCCATCCAACCTTCTATTTTCTCACTAAAATTAGAACCTTGCTATTGAGGAAGTTGCAGGTTCCTCTGCAAAATTTGATCACCAAATACTCCCACCTGTCACATGATCTGCCAAGTTGGCCATGATGATGTCAAGGGCAGGCAGTTCTAATGTTGACACTTTTATGAGTGATTTTTTAGGGTTTTTTTTCTTCTATATTTTGCTTTCTCCGTTATAATAAAGATGCATATGGGTTCCCTGAAAGGAAGTAAAAGTATTTATATTTTGTTATCATTTTCTCTTTAGGTCTATAAATGTGTGTTTATTTTCATGTACATACATATATACAGACATACACACACATATATATATACATAGATGTGTACAAATATATATATATATATATATATATATATATATATATATGCATGCATGTATGTATATATTTACTGCTTAAAAGGTTGTGCTTGTACAAAAAGAGATGTCAACATTTTGAAGAAGTTATTTTCACTATAAATCTTCCATGGGTCTTTCTTTACACACACATACACATACTTGTATGTATAACTCGTAAATATCGACATAATTTGTGTACATTTGTGAGTAGTACACTAATATGTCAAAGTAGTATAATGAAAATCATTAATTTCACAGATGAAATATATTTCAGCATAATCTCCTTCTTTGTCAATGCACTTAATTCGATGATGAATATTAATTACGTGCATGAAACATTTTTTTTGCCTATTTATTCCTTTCTATCCTCATTGGTGAGAGTCAGGAATCTGGACAATTGTTATCCTTCTCCTAGACTGGTAGCCAACCATGACTAAAAAGCCCAGTCTGCTTGCTATTTAACCTATGTGTGTGTGAGTATATGCATATAAGGACTGATCAAAAAATATTGTTTCTGGTATTACAAAAAAGAAACTACAACAGATCTCAATTCATCATTTAACCTGCCTTCAAAGTAGTCATCTTCTGAAGCCACACATTTTATTCAGTATCATTTCCATTGATGAAACCATTCCTGGAACTCTTTTTTGGAATAGTGAGAAGCTGCCTCATTGCATTTTCTTGGATTTCATTGACATCTTGAAATCTTGTTCTTCTCAACTGGGGTTTGATTTTTGAAGAGGAAACAGTCACAAGGTGTGGGATCTGGGGAATATGGTGGTTATTGAACCTAGAGAATGTTGGTGTTGATCAAAAAATGCTGCACAAGCCATGGCCACTGATGGAACCTCTGTTGTATGGTAAGACAACCACACTCTACACACTTTCTTTTCAAGCACTGATCTAAACAACAGAAGTGAGCTAGAATATTAGTGTGCATGCATAACAGAGTTCAAGGTCAATCTATGCCAAATGGCTTCACTCAACATACTTTAGCACTATTGCCATAGCAACAGTCCTGATAATTTTTTATCAGACCTTATATATATATATATATATATATATATATATATATATATTCCTGTGCAAATATAAATTGTATTCTGTAAGCAAACAGAAGTTTTACTTTCTTTGACGTCTTGTTATAACTGTCATAGGGAAGAAGTTGGGTTGAGAAGCAACAAAAATATTTGCTATTTTTTTATTTTGATTCTGGAATAGACTTCTCCACACAAAGCTATCTTCCCTGAGTCTGTCAGGCAAAGTGTACTAAGCTCACATGAATTCTCACCAATGTAGTTTTGAATACAATGGTGTTCTTATATTTTTTTTCTTTTTTTTTCTATCTAACACATATCAGCAACTCTGCCAGCTTCTATTATGACTCAGCCTCTTATTGTTTTTATGTGGCATTCATTAATATCTATTATCAAAGGATAAAAAATTTCTTTTACTTCTGAAGCATTTTTTTCATTGAATTCTTCAATCCATAGGCAGATTTTTCCATAAGAAATAAAAGTATATTATAATTGGATAAGACTTAAACAATCAGATTTCCTATACAATCAGATTTCATATATGAAATCAAGAACAATGATGTCTTTAAAATTAAACTATTGAATCTCAACATAAATTGATTTGAATGTAATTGATGTATAGTACATGTATATGTTAGTATTTACTTAAAGTAATACCAATTTCAATGTTTTGTTCATTTTTTATTATTCTTTTGTTATATGAATCTTGACAAATCACAATATTGACAAGATTTTTTTAAAATTAAGTTAGTGAAAATTCAATATTTCTATTGAACATTTTTTTCTAATTTCTTCATTTTAAAGAACATAACTGAACCCCCTACTTAAAAAAAAAATACTTTTTTATTCTTTTTAGTGTTGAAGTAATTATACGCCCCTCCTTTCTCCCATGCAACATTGCTAATTCTCAAAATACTGATAAATGGTTGTCAGGGTTTGCCAGAATAAAGTCTCCTTCCCATCCTTCAAAAGAAAAAAAAATTCATATTTCATGCATTATTTCTCAACTTAATTTATTCTGAGGGGCACATTCCTGAAATATGAATCTAACAGTGGAACAATTAGAAAAGTGTTGATTTCCATACCACCTCAGCCCCCCACCCCCACCTCAGGAATTTTCCACTTGAAATTTTGGACATATATAATTCAGAAGGTAACCTGTTGTTGTTGCCACTATGAAAGGAATGTGGACATTTCTCTGTCTGTTTCAGTCGCCAATGATTAGCCTCATCTAATTAATGAGTGAATCATTTTTTTTTTGGTTGATGGTTCTAAATTAGAGGCAATCAATATTATTATAAAGAACACTCCTGACTAAAAAGAGAAAAAAGAAAACATTCCTGAGAAATATAGAAAAAAACAGACAATTATGATAAACAGGATGAAATAGAGCAGAGAGATGCGAGGTGTTGAAAAATTTTGAATCTGACACATTTTCAAAAATGTTTTCAAATAACTGAAAAAACAGTTTTATTTTTGCAGTCCTTTCTATATGTAACCAAAACTTTTCAGCACATCTATATCATACAATGCAAAAAAAATGATCTGTACAGCTATAACTTAGTTTTAATGTGTTTCTGTTAAATATTTTACTAAGAGGGTTACTTTTAGGGAAATGTTTATCAATTAAAAGAAGGAACTTCTAGCCCAACTTAGTACTAACCAATTGGTTAATTTGTGTACCATATGATTTCCTATTTCTTTTCTTTAGACTACTATAGCATAATGATAATTGAATCTAATGTCTGGGATCTGTTTGCAGACAACTTCCTGTCATGACCCATTTCTAAAGAAAATTTTTCTTTTTCACTTTGTTTCAATATAACATAGGTCATATTCAATTGGTTAATCATGGTAAAGCCCTCAAGCTTATTTTTTCTCAAAAAAAAAAAATTTTGCTTTTGAAATTAAATTAATCATTCACTTGCCAATAATTTACAATCACCTGAGGAGACACACACAATCATAATTGTGTAGTGATTTTTAACATGATTTTGTTTTAATATCCTAAAATAAATTATATATATATATTATTAATACAAATATAAAATTTGTCATTTAGCTGATTGGTGTTACCTTCTGCATCCAGACTCCAGATTTTCGTAGACAGACCCTCCAGCAATCATTCTGTCCACTTGTCAGGTGATATAATCTCTCTCTTTTATATATATATATATATATATATATATATATATATATATAGAGAGAGAGAGAGAGAAGACTGTGGCAGATAGTAATCAAGAAAGGAGATAAAAAAGAGAAATAAAATCAGAAAAATACCATGAGAGAGGAAAAATGATGTTATTATATCTGACAGACAGAGGAGTATTACAAAAAAATGTCAAAGTTAGGAGAGAAGACTGTGATAGGTACACACACACACACACACATAAGTGGATGTGTGTGTGTAGTGATAGAACTAGAATATCATTAGAGAGAGTGAAGAGAGATACAGTTACTGAGTGAGAGAGATGGGCACTAAGAGGAAGATAAAAATAAAAGGAATATTGGGAGAGAGAATGATAGTAATAAGGAAAGTTATAGACTAGAAGATGAAGTCAAATAACATGGAGAGAGAAATATACAACTGAGAGAAAGTAGGGTTTATCCTCTACTGGATCTGTGTACAACTTTCTTATTCTGTTTGTCTTCCTTTTCTTTCTTATACTGTCTTCCATACCAAATCATAATACTTCATAAATATACCTTTGAATTCTTCATCTACAAGACTGCCTCAAGATCATTCTTTTCCTTCTCATTTGATACAGACATAAATAGATAGATAGATATGAACATACTTAGATAGATAGATAGATAGATAGATAGATAGATAGATAGATAGATAGATATGAACAGACTATAGATAAATAGATGTGAACAGATAGATAAATATTTGTCAATGTTTTTAGCACCATGATAGTTAACTTTAACATTGTTTTTATTGAAAATCTTTTTTAGAATTAGGGAATGACGAAAATGCTTATGGATTAAATTCAAGAAAAAATTTCCAATGTTATATTTGACATTGCTGCTAAAGTGTAGGTTATATATTGTTTACTGTGTTTCGGCTTGTTAATATCTTTATTGTCTATTTCTAAGTACTCTAGTTTTAAATTATGGTTACTTTGAAATGTTTTTAATTTTTAATCTTTAAATTTTAATTATAATTGCAAGTTTGAGCCTAAATTTAAATTTAGATTTTAGTACAATTAAATATTTAATAATAATAATAACTTACCCAACTACACTAACATCCTGTGACCCAGAAATTTAAACCCAATAAGGACCAGTTTATTTATTTTATACCTGATATTTATGAAACTCGAGTCATACTACTATTTATTAATATATACTTAATAGTTCTGTTATATTTCATTGAGCACTGTTTTATTTACACCAAAGGAGACATATATATATATATATATATATATATATATATATATATATATATATATGCATGAATACTTACCTGTATATATATATATATATATATTTTATATATGTGTACATGATGAATACTTGTGTATGTATATATATATATATATATATATATATATATATATATATATATATATATATATATATATATATATATGATATATATGAATATGTGTTTCCTTGTGTATATATATATATATATATATATACATACAAAGCTTTAGGGAGCCTCAAGAAGGAGCAAAGAAGAAGAGGGTGGAGGGGATTGTGCTCCTCACACCTCGCTCCAAAATTATTTGAATTTTTTTTAAATTTTAACATTAGTTTGTATTCAACAATAAAAAAGAAAAGAAAGGAAAATATGAGCTGAACTCTTTGAGTTACTTTTTATTATTATATCTGTGGTAAATATATGAAAGAGAGAGAGAGAGTGAGTCAGAAAGTGTGTGTGTTAGTTTCCATTTTCACTGTAACTATTTCAACTTCTACCAGGGTTTTGGTAAAGCAGCAAGTGACTTTGAAACCTAGGTGTTACCATTCCGATGTCATTTCTTTTAAGTTGCAGGAGACAATGTTGAAGTCTTTGATGTTATTTTTTATTAGATATGTATGTGTGTGTGAGTGTCGGTGAGAGAGTATAAAAGCTGTCTGTAGATATTAGTGTGGGAGGAAGAAAGGTTTGAACTTTTTTTGTTTTTATGACAAATTTTCATTGCTGAATGAATAAATAAAGCAATGTTTTCTTTTTAATTTTCTGACAATTTACACAATTTTGCCATAAATTTTGTATAAATTGTTTTGTTTAAAAATTTCTTAAAATTAAGAAAATGGCCGCTTTTAAGAAAATGTTCTTAAAACATCCAAGAGATTCCGATCTATATAATTTTTGGAGGAGGAATTTTTGAAAAACCGTCACAGCTTGAAAGATGGAAATTTCGAAAAACAACTATTACTAAAGTTAATCTCTAGTTTATGATAAAATAAAAGTTTTAAAACTAAATTGGCTCTTTGTTGAGTTAATTCCTTTGGAGATAGGAATGACATGCCTTCAAAGGAAGTACATTGGGAGAACTTCAGTATGTTTTTATTGGTAAAGGGTATACTGACAGGCTAAATGTTGGCTCTTATTACATTTGAGTACCAATATATTTCATACCCAGCTTATTAATTGCAAAAATGTCCAATGTTTATGAAAGAAGGTACATGTTAACTATGGAGCACTAAAAAAGAGCCACTCTTTTTCTAATGGAGTTGGAGCTGGAGTGGCTCAGGGAGCATGAGGGGAGCCAGCTCCAACTTTGTGTATATGAGCAGGAGTTGGAGCAGCTCCCAAAATAGTGGAGCACATAAAGCCCTGCATATATATATATATATATATATATATATATATATATATATATATATGTGTGTGTGTGTGTGTGTGTGTGTGTGTGTGTATACGTTTGTATGTGTGTGCTTTTGTGTATGTGTGTGTGTGTGAATCTGTTTCTCTCACTATGTATATTACTCTATTTCCCTTTGTATATTTATTACTGTATATATATATATATATATATATATATATGCTTATCTATGTATAGGATTGGTGTAGACAGAATAAATTCCAATAACCAAAAAATACTATTCTTAAAGGAGTGCTCAATACAGAGTAGTTATAATCGCTTACATGTGCCTTTCATTGTATGTATATGACATCAATTTTTGTTTTTTTTAGGTGTCATGGACACATATTTCCTGTTTTGCCACTTTTTCTTTGCGTGTTTATATATCTAAATATGTCTACGTGTTTGTGCATTATAATCTGATTGTGTATGTATTCTCTTTTGCAAGATTCCACCCTCTCTTGCCCATATCTTCACTCCAAATGTATCTAAGTTGTAATGAAGTGAGGAGAAACATTAGATTTTAACCTTTATTCAAACTTAATTTTTGGCCTTTCAATAAAAACAAAATAAATAACAAAACATATGCATTTTTTCTTCAGTTTATTCTTTAAATAATTTTATAATTTTTTAAACTTAATACAGTTCTTAAAATTTAAAATTGGTAATTTTGAATTTTTGAATTTTATAGTAAAATTTAATATTAATTAGTTAGAATAAATTCTATTTTAGTCTAACCCTAATATTAAAGCATTATTTAATTATTATAACCAGTGTTCATTGTCAAGTTTTTTGAATTCTTATATACTTGTATTTTGATGGGTCATTGCAGCTTATGTAACAACGTTTCCCCTAGTGAAGGGTGTTTGATTTGAACCTTTTAAAACCCTTTATTCTATATTCAACACCATCTCATGATAAGACACCAGAAGTGTTGAAACAAAATGGCTATTTTTGTAGTGATTTTATAACATATTTATGTTATAACTTTCGAATAAATAATCATATATATATATATATATATATATATATATATATATATATATATATATATGTTTATACATTCTTTTTTATAGATACAAATATTTAAGTAAATGCTCTGTTTATAATAAACAGTATTAACAACATTTACCAGTCTGAATGTCCGAGAAATTTTCATAGAAAATATGTGTCCTCCAACAGGAATCGAACCTGTATCCTATACAGAACTGTCATATAGCCTGACATGCCTTAACCGATTGAGCCACAGAAGATTAGCAATGTCGATTTTACTGTTTTTAAACTACAATCTTCCATGATTCTCTCATGTACATTCATATCTGCTTGATGTGTATCCAAATGTAAACATATATATATATATATATATATATATATATATATATATTAAAATGGTTAAGAATACTAACAACTTATGCTATGATGGCTTCCACAGATAAGGTTTTGGCAGGCAGTAGAAGTTATATATATATTCACACCTGAAAATTGTGTTCAAGCATGAAACAGACTGTTGCCTCTCAGTGTTGATCTCAGTGGCCACATTTATATTTACACAATATTGATTTGTGTGTTTTTTTTGTGTGCATATATGTGTTTGTATGTATGTTTGTATGTGTGTTTGTATGTGGGTGTTTGCATGTCACTCTGTTTTTCCCACTATGTATATTACTCTATTCCCCTTTCATATATTTGCTACTGCATATTCTCCCCCTCCCACTATCTTTTTTTATCCGTTTAATACACACCCCACATCTCTCTCTCTCTTTCTCTTTCCTTCCCCTTCTGCTATCATCTCCTTCTTGACACACACATATACACAACTCGTTTTTTGAAAAGCTTCTTTCATAATGTTATTTTTGAATGATTCATAGACCCAAGATTAATTAAAGTACATGACAATTATCTGATAGTCAATAGAAATTCCTTCAAGTAGATCCTTAAGTCAATCATACAATCAACTTTTTAAATAAGAAAAAATATATGGATTACATTCAATGCAGGTAATAACATTATATTTAATGCAAAATCTTAAACAATAATTAATTAATGATTAATTGATCTAAGAAGATTTTTGTCCTTTAAATAAACATAAGTCACTTCCTGATGTCATATGAATTGTAGGTTTTCATTTGTAACTTTGGTGAACTCTCAACTTGCCAAGAGTCAAAATTTGTCCATGGAAGCTGCCAGATTCAGCAATGAATTGCCGCTAATTATATTGACAGTGATTTCTTTTTAGACAGGAACTTGAGTTGTAGATTTCTGCCTGGAAGATTCACAAACTTTTTAAAAAAGGAAAAGGAAGTTTATTTTCTATAATTGTGAGAAATCATTCTCATTACACTGAGGGACTTTTTTCAGATGACCGAACTCCTTGTTCTTACTTTTGTTTTAACCACATTTCCATTAATTCATTCAACTAGCATTCCTTGTATACACAATTGGTATGGAAAGAGATAGGTCTCCGTTGGTAGTTTATTTTTTCTATCTTATTATTAGGGTAAAGTGAGCTAAAAGAAATGATGGTCAGTATACTGATCAGCTCAACTCAGTGACTTGGCTGAGCCAATCAGTAAATTTGCCACCATTTTTTTTTCTTTATTGTTGTCCACCATTTTCTGGCTTCTTCTACCTGAAAACAAAAAAAAAATATTCTTTCCTCTTCCTTACGGAGTTTACCCCTAGAGAAAGCTGTAGAACAAATCAACCAAAGTGCTATTGTTGTTAACACTATAATCTTCTTTGTGGATGATGGAGCCACATCTTCTTACAATGAATGCTGGGTGTGGCTGCTGTGGTTTTCCATGGCATATTGGTTTTCATATACAAAAAATGATTTTCTTATATATATATATATATATATATATATATATATATATATATATATATATACACACACACACATATATATATATATATATGTATGTGTGTATATATATATATATATATATATATATATTTGTAAAGAAGTAATTTTTATATATATATCCCACTCAAAGAAAAAATATAGGAAAAAGAAGTTTAAAATTTAACAGAAATTTTTAGGAATATTTATTTGGAGTAACTTTACCACTTTTCAGTTCTATGATTTTCAAAAGTTAAATTGAGATGATATATATATATATATATATATATATATATATATATATATATATATATATATATAAATGTGTGTGTGTGTGTGTGTGTGTGTAACAGCAAAATAAATTTTCCATTTGTTAGATTAAGATTTAGTTAGGATTTTGAACCAGTGTATCATAGAGATGATTAAAGATATCTTGCTAGAATTCTCCAAGTTTTTTATAACACTACAGGACTACTTTGAGCAATAGGAATGTATAATTATTCTCCAAGTTTAACCAAAGGATTGTGATAAAATCAATTATAAACAAAAATTACATGTTCATCATTAATTAGTCATAGCTAAGGAGTGGAAGCTTATGAAGGATTGGAATTATGTACAAATATATATATACATATATATTATTCTAGGATCATTTTCCAATTCATTCAAGATGATCTTCACCATCTCTAACCTTTTAGCTTTATGTCCTGGAGTAACAAAGTGCCTCCCAGCTTTCACATATGATTTCACTTTCAAGTTTTTTTCACTGCTATTTGAACTGTCATAGCTGAAACTTCTCTCTCACGTGCCAAATGTCTTATGGATTAAATTGGATCTTTTCTAATTGATCTCTAAGTTGAAATGATGATCCATCTTCCTGTTGTGACCTCCTGATCTAGTTTTCCTCTCTATTGTTTCTACTTTTTAAAACTTATTAAGATAGAAGCCAGAGTATGAATGCTGGTACCATTACTGAAGACGTGAATGATCTTTTTCCTCTCACCGTTTCTCATTTGGGAAGATAGTGATTTGATAAATTGTTGTGTATAAAATCCTTTTTGTGTTTATTTTCGGAAAAACTAATAACATTTTGGTTCTGTTTATAATTACTTGTCGAAAATAAAATCCTTAGTTTTGCCTTGATAAAGTTCATTAGAGGATCAAATGTGTTGGCTAAGAAAACTTTTCCTTTTTCTATGATTCATATTGTTATGTTTTGCATACATCTCTGAGTAGTAGTAGTCATAGCACAGTTCTTCGTGTCCTGAACAGCAACTAGGTTTGCTAGGTATATCTGTTCCCTATGTTCACCAGTTGTTCTCTATTTATACTTGTCTCTCTAATTTGCTTATAATACTACACACACACACACATATATATATATGTATGTACCTCATCATCCTGACAATAATACTGTTGTTGTTTGCAACAAAGTTTGAAAAGCATCATCTAGATTGTGGAGGCACATGGTAGTACAAAGTAGAGTTGTTGGATATATATATATCCAGTCAACCCAATCAAGTTTATTTGTCACATATGCCTGATACCTATAATATCAAATGCAGGTCTCAAGGGTCATCTTCAGAGGCCATGGATACCAAAGCAAAACAGAAACCATCACAAGTGAGGGGACAATCACCATATATATATATATATATAGTTTTAAAAACTAGGAAACCATTGATTTTAATATTAAAAGTCTCTAGAGCCCTTTCAGCCAACATCTCATCAGGAGACAATCGTTGGATTAGCGAAATGAATAATAGCGATATTGAAGAGCAAAAAAGAGGGGGAAACACACTAAAATAACGAACAAGTATATATACTTGTAACGAGGGAAGGGTTATCGTGTAAATAAATAGTGAGGGACAGTTAAAATAAAATATCCCCCAACAGATTCAGAGACCTTATAAATTCTTTCTGCCGGCAGAGAGAAGGTTTTCTAAATCCTATACAGACCGATTCCAAAATCTTCAAATGATTATTGGAATTGGCTGTATGAATAATTCTAAACCACTCTTTTTTATACAACTTGGCACAAGCTATATTCTCAACTAAATGTTGAGCAATAGCGATTCCATATTCATGGGGAAGATAGCATATTCTATCTATCTTACCAAGTCGTATTTTGGAAGGAACGTGCTGATTAATTCTAGTTTCCAAATGCAAGGTTGTACGCCCCACATAACCAGCAGCACACTGGCAATTAAATTTATATACTAAATTACTCAATTTGATGTAGGGCAATACATCCTTGCGAAAAGTATATATACTTGTTACAAGTATATATACTCGTTACAAGTATATATACTTGTTACAAGTATATATACTCGTTACAAGTATATATACTTGTTCGTTATTTTAGTGTGTTTCCCCCTCTTTTTTGCTCTTCAATATCGCTATTATTCATTTCGCTAATCCAACGATTGTCTCCTGATGAGATGTTGGCTGAAAGGGCTCTAGAGACTTTTAATATTAAAATCAATGGTTTCCTAGTTTTTAAAACTATTTATAAATTTTGTACCTCCAAACATTTGTTTATATATATATATATATATATATATATATATATATATATTCATTCACACACAGTACCATTTCACTGTATCACAGCTCCTCAGTGTGGCTAAACATCCAAATGCCTCAAGCCCAGATTGAAACCCAACTGATTTAGTGTTAGTCAGAGTTTCTACCACTGAGTTATCTTCATTCGACAGAGAGAAACAACTAAATCTAGCATATTGTTTTTATGAATGTAAACAAATGCCAATCAGCCGGAGTGCTCCAATTCATTTTACTGAAGAGCTTTGCATTAACACAGGTGCCTGTTGTTTATAGAATTAGCCTATCTTTCAACAGTGTTCAACTGAAATATATTTTCAAGAGTTAAATTATGTCATTCGCAGACAGGACTGTTTCACTGTATCACAGCTCCTCAGTGCAACTAGATATCTGAATGCCTCAAGCCTGGATTGAAACCCAACCAATTTAAAGAGATAGAGATTGATTAGTGATAGGATTCCAACAAAATCATATATATATATATATATATATATATATATATATATATATATATGTAGTGTCAAAAAATAAGTAAAACACTAATACTACCGCACACTACTGTGCTTTTGACTGCTAGTTCTCATCAAGTGGCTGGGTAAATAGCAGTCAAAACCGCAGTAGTATACTGTGTTTTACCTATTTTTACTGTATTAGCTTACTATGCATGTCTGTTTTTCTAAGCTACTGCATTAAACATTTTTTATATGTCCATTTTTTTTGGTATGGTAAGTTTTCTGGCCATTTAACATATTTTATGTTATATATCTTAACCAATGCCAACAGAGTCTGTCTGTCCAACTTTTTATTTAGTTTTTGTAACTTACAACTAAGTTGTTTTCTATCAAAGTGAACTTTCCAAAATTCTTTTATCATGTCCATCCTTTGTTAAATTTCATTTTCCTTTCTTTTCTGTTTTTGCAGGAACCATCTTTACAGCCCAAATACTGGACCGAGAGACAGTATCCCATTACTGGCTAACAGTCTATGCTCAGGACAAGGGCCTTGTGCCCCTCTATGCACACCAGGAAGTCTTGATACGTATCAAAGACACCAATGACAACGTGCCCCAAACTGTTGAGCCTCTTTATAATGCCTCGGTACCTGAGAATAGCGGACCAGACATAGGAGTTATACGTATCCAGGCTTACGATTTGGATACCAGTTTAGAACAGAACTTAACTTTTGAAATCACTGGAGGAAATTCAGAAGGATATTTCAAAATTGACCAGTTCACAGGTAAGAAATAATTAATTATTTTCCAATTTGTTTAGTTGAATTTTTGGTTTCTCTCTGTTATGTTAAATTTCTTTACTGACAAACACCTAACACCCATTTAATTCTCCCTTACAAAAAATAAAACCATCTTGAATTTATAGTGCAACCTCTTTCTGATAATGAAATAAATAAAACTTCATGTTGTTAGATTCTTTCCTTATTCTTTTACTTCAGCAGTACCCATTTGACATGACTGACAATAGAAACAGCAGTTTTTTTTGGAAAGCTAAGTGAAAATCAATTACCCACATGTTCATTCGTCTCTTTATCTCCGTCTACTTATTGGAACACATTAATGAGGACTTATTGGAACACATTAATGAGGACAGTGAAACACATTAATGAGCACTAATAATAGAACAAAGTGTAGATATGTATTCTCCATGATTATTAAAATAGCAATAATATTGATGATAATAATCAAATTCAAACAATACTAATTTGTGTTACTAGTTTATTCCAGTTAGTAAAGAGTAAACTTGGATGAGAATCCAATGAAATGGAAAATATTTAAAGCAATTTGAAAAAATTTTTTTACTTTGATGTGTTTGGTTAGAGATTTGGCCTCCTCAGCGACAAAACATTTCAAGGTAAAAATGACTTTTCAAAATTGTTTTATATATCTTCTACTTACTGAAAACATACAAAATGAGACAAATGAATGTTTCTTGAAGAAAAAATTTGCTGACAATTGTAAAATGGAAAGTCACCAATGCCACTCTTTAGACAATAGTTAATGATTTACTACTTCAGCCTACAGCAAATGAAAAAAAAATGATGATTTAATTTCATTATGAATTATAATTGTAAAGAAAATATGGTTATCAAATTTAGGTGATTCTGGAAAAAAAATTATAATTATTCGCTAATCTCTTTACAACATTATACATATATACTTAATTTATATACTGTTGGTTCCAGTCTAATATTGAGAATGATTGCACAATGTATAGGCAGAACCACAGAAATGCATGCTGGGATTTCTTTCTAGCCAATAAGATACACAACTTCTTTGTCTTGGAATGTGCACACATGAGACAAACCAGATGACAGGTGGATATATAAACAACCACCTAAGTGGGAATGTTAAAAAATTTTTATATCCTTCCAAAAATATAGGATCCATGTTTGAAGAAAATCCCAAAGCCACACATCTACTCACCAAGAGTAGTTGATAAAGTCTACAGTTGAATAAACACTAAGTTTTAACTTCGTGTTCTTATTCGCCTGTAAATTGATAACATTATATATTGATATTTTTCAGTCTTTTTCCTAGTTTTGTGTAGAGAGAAAAATTTTTTCGATAAACTTGAATGTGACATGAGCACCTGTTTGTGATGCATTACCATTTAACAGTATTATAAGTTAATTAATCTCATAAGCTCTTAATGATAAGTTCATCCTTTACTAAGTGCTATGTCAATTCTGACTTTCCCCGGGCAAAATATTGTCCAGTCTTAATATATAATGATTTGAAATTCGCCTTCTCTTTGCTCTCCTCCATAACTGAAAAGATCAATTGAAAATTATTTGTTCAGTATGTATTTAGTATTAAATACATTATACATAAATACATGAAATATTAAATACAGTGCAGAATGACAACTCATGTTTGATTTATTTGAGGTTGGAAAACTTAACAAATTATTAATTCAATGATGTTTAGCCTGTAGATAATGTGTTGTTCAGACAACATATATAAACAGGATCTCTTTGAAACTAGTAACTAAATTAAATAGTTTTCTTCAGTTTTTCAAATCATATTTTGAAAAGGTAAAAGAGTATAAATATGATAGTCAAAGACATGATAAAATAGTTTTGTGTTGTCAAATGGACAAAATTATATTTTTGTTTTATAATTTGTGCATGTTTTTTCTTTGGAGGTAGATATTTAAAAGAATCACAGGTTTTTGCAAAGAATGGTTTCTGTTAATCTAATGGTTACAATATATGTATGTATGTATATATATATATATATATATGTATGTATGTATGTATACATATATATATATATAAATTCGACCATGTCTCTCACACCATTCCCCACCACCTTCTATGTCAACTTGTATAAGCTTAATACTGCCCGTCAAAAGTGTAAATCTTAAATACATTTTTGCTTCACCTTTTGAAAGTGAAGTCTGAAGATCCAGAGAAAAAATAAAATTCTCTGGTGAAATAAATTATTACAAATGGAGCCTTAAAGTGATCTGTTTTTGTTGTTTTATATATATATATATATATATATATATATATATATATATATATATATATATATATATATATATATGATTATATATATGTGTGTGTGTTGTACAGCATGATTTATTCCATTGAATGTTTCAGTATTACTTACAGATTTTGGGAATCTATTATTTAGATAATTTATTCTAACAAATTGTTTTGTCTTTCAATCCTCTATCAATTAATAATGTAAAACCCTTATTGTCTAAATACAATTTATTGTCAATCCTATTAAAATTTACATGTTGTTGGTGTAGTTTGGTATCTCCTAGCAGGAATCTAAATTCATTTACATAAAACTAAAGGTTTTGGTTATAAACTTCCATTCCAGCCCATATCTCTTTAGAAAAATACCCTATGCCTTCTCCTTGTTACCAACCCAGGCTCCTTATCTAAACAAGGTTTCCTTTGAGTAGGCCTGTACCTTCTCTCTGGCTGCTATCTAAATTAAATTCAAAATCCTTGATTCCAAGACAGTCAGTCTAGGGCTAAAAAAGACTGGAATAAGGTTGTGCCTGTTTGAAATAGACTATAACCACATGAGGTAATTTTGAGTTTTTGCTGTATAATATATATATATATATATATATATATATATATATATATATATATATATATGATAAAAATATAGTTTTAAGGTATGTTATATTTATGGTTTAAAGTGGTCAATATCAAGGATAGAGCATATGTAAATATAAAAGGGAACATTGAAGTCAACACCCAGAAGTGACAGTGTGTTTGATGCTTAAACACCTGATGATTGCATTTAAGCATAAAACAGACTGTTACAAATGGGTTTTGACCATATATATATATATATATACACACACACACACACACACACACACACACACACACAGAAATGTGCATGTCAAAATTTGTGCATAAAAACCTGCATACATGCACTATACGTGCATGCATGTGTGTGTGCTTTTGTAACTGAAGTAGCTTGGTAAGATTGTTGTATTTATATTACAGGTACTATTTATGAATATGGCTTTATGTAATAGATATTGAGTACTTTCCAAAATCTACTGGAATTTGTTGATTTCAGGGTAGATTTTATACCATAATTGATTCAAGTAGATAGATACATAGATAGATAGATATGAACCGATATTGATAGATAGATAGACAGATAGATATGAACAGATCGAGATAGATACATATGAACAGATCGAGATAGATATTTAGATATGAACAGATCAAGATGAATAGATAGATAGATATGAACAGATTATAGATAGATAGATAGATAGATAGATAGATAGATAGATAGATAGATAGATTATTGTATGGGACAATGTGTGCAGATTAAAACATTATCAGATATATACAAGTAAATCAGGATTCATTCTTTATTGCAAATACTTTCAGCTTCTTTCTATTTTGTTTTGTATATTTTCCACCACCCACCGGCCGTGATCATTTTGTGTCCCCACACCCAGTAACCCAAATTCTAGTGTGACATTAAAGCAAGAAATGATTTTATAAGCTGGAATCAATCTCCACATTGAGAAAAGTCTGTGTCTGTTGAATGCAGGCGAATCGCTTCTTTCCTGGTTCCAAAGACATTCTGATTAATGTGTCACTCATGCATTTTGGTTGAAATAGTTTCAAAGTAATTGGAGAAAAAAATAAAATGCTCTTAATATTTCAAAAAGGTAGATATTACACCTATTTCCCACATCACCACCATTTTGACACATTCATCAGTGCCCACACACACACATATATATATATATATATATATATATATATATATTAGCACATTTCCCATTTTCACCATTTGAATATACATCTCCTCTATGTGTTTTATGTATCTATATAAGTACAAATATTATAATAATATTTTTATTATAAAATATTTTACATCGCTGCACAAAAATTTCTATGTTTCAGAACTAAAAATTGTTCCTTATCAGGCGATGTTAGATAACTACTGATGAAAATGATTTACTTGGGAAATCAGAAAACAATTCGATAGGTGATTTGAGATTTAAAAAGGAGGGGGAAAAACCAAGATTCCAAGATTAAAAAGCACATTTGTGGGTATATCTTGATTAACCAATCAAAAGACGGATCAAAGCTGAAATAGAAAAATGAGGTTAGAAGTTAGGGGTAGGTGGGTTATTAATTCATGCCTAGATACATTCACACTTTTTAGGCACATCGGCACAGATGACATCAGGTTACGAACATAAATTTAAGATACTGTGAAGTAGAATTTAAGATACTGTGAAGTAGACAGAGTGATATATCTAACAAAAGGTTAATTTTAAGGAATTTCAAGATTTAAAAAAAAATTCTTTTAAATATTTTATATATGCTTCAGAACTATCTTAAAGGGGCCTCTAGTGCAATTAAAACATTTATATATATATATATTGAACCCAAAATACAATACTTATTATATTGAAGTATAAATATATGCACAATATATTCAAGTACTAATATGAAAATATATATAAGTAGATCAATAAGTGTGTAGCCTAATGATTTGTTTTTGTACAACAAATATTTATATAGTCATTTTTCAACAAAGTTTCCTTTCTCACCACTGAATTTAATTTAATATTAACTATTAATGATATAGATCAAACATTAGAGTATGTCTGATTTTATTATGCAAGTCAGTGTTTCTGTAATAACATTTGTATTAACCAACCAATATTGGTAAAATGTTCAGGATATACTGATATTTATATTAGCAATATTCCATGTGCATTTCAACTTGTAATATTGATCAATAATAAAAAAAAAACATCTTGATAATAATTTGTTTTGGGAAAATCAGGTGGTATTATACAAAGGGCAAAATGCATTTTTATTTGTAAAGGAATCCACAAGATGGGACTATATATTTTATTAATACAGTATTCCATATGCCTCAATAAATTATTCTCTCATTTTACATGCTAATATGAACTCTTTGATATTCTATAACCTTCTTCAGTTATTGATTTTGATAACTTTTCTAGTTTGAAATTTACCATTACTTGCAACAATGTCCATGGCTTCCCAGATATCTTTTGTTTTCCAGTATCATATACAACTCCCTTAATAAAGAACCACAATTATTATCTAGAGAAGTGAGTTGTTTTTTTACCAAGGTAGTCAATAGTCATTTTTGCAGAATTTAATATATACACTGACATTAGTAATTAGTCAAAGTCGCAATATAGTAAATAAGCCCTGAATTCAACTTTTAGTTCAGGATAGCCATAATCAACCATGGCCTGAAGAGATGCGCAAATCAAAGAAGAATTGTTATAAAATTAAACACTGTAAGTTATTTTTATTTTTACCAGAATGGTTTCAGTTTCATATATAAATGTGTAAGTTGACTTTTTTGTGTCATCATTGCAAACAGTTTTCTTATTTGAACTGTTTATAGAAATAGACATTTGTCAATATACAAAAAGATCATACATTTTAGTAAATATTTTTGTTTAAAGTTTACATAAGAATGAATTTATTGATTTAGGGGAAACCTCCATATGGTTTTATTTGCCAGTCATATCCCATTTCTCCTTTTGGGAAAAGGGTGCCATTAGACATAGATTATATATATATATATATATATATATATATATATATATACTGAAATTAAAAATAAATATCAATAAGTAGTATATATATATATATATATATATATATATATATATATATATATATATATATATCAATTTGCAATACAATGTATAAACCGTGACTTAATAAAATCATATATGGTGAAAATAAGCTATTGTAAATATTTGTAATAAAAACAGATATTATAAGATGAAATTCAGATATATTCTCTCAACATCAGCAGATACTAACCTCCTTCTCAGGCTAACGTTTTCCATTGACATGAAGTGGAAAGATTGTATTGAATCAATTGCTAGGTCTGCTGCAAGGAAAATTGATTCAGTGTTGTGCTAGACAATTTTTCTTACCAGAATCTATCTTACATATTTATAAGTCTACTATTTGTCCAAATTTTGAATATTGCTGTCACATTTGGTCTGATGCCTCTGCTATGTATTTAATGATTTTTGATAGAATACAAAGAAGAATCTGCAATATTATTTGTCCTGCCCTGGTATTTCAGTACCAGTCATTCTCCCATTGCCGTAACGTTGATTCCCTGTGTCTTTTCTATAAATATATTCATGGTAATTGTTCTGATGAATTTTCCTCTATGGTACCTAGACTTTATGAATTTAAGTGCAGTACTAGATTGGCAGTAAGGTCTCATCATTTTATAGTTGAAATGGCTAGATGTAATTGTAAGTTCTATGCCAATAGTCACTTCTCACACAATTCTCACTTCTAGAACATTCTTCTAGCGTCTTCATCCCCAGTCAACTTTTATCTTCAAACATTTAACATATAAAATTAAATATATCCTGAAAAGATTTATCAACATGAACTCTCTTCTTAATTCCTGTTTTTTTATTCCTCTGTCTTTTTAATTTATTTTTTTTCATATTCTCTCACACTCATTAACCCCCTGCATCTTAGTAGTTTTATTGCCTACCTCAAGGTGAAAAGATTTTTTAAAAAATGGATTATTTAACATATAAAATTAAATATATCCTGAAAAGATTTATCAACATGAATGGGTAAATACTAATTTTATTGTAATAAATGACTTCCATAATAAAATCAGACAATACAAAAGAACCAAATTAAAGACAACTAACCACTATATATATATATATATATATATATATATATATATATATATATATATATATATATATATATAGGCTGTAGACTTATTAATCCATTTTCATATGTATGAATATATATTTGCAAGAGTGTGACATATACTTATATATCCACACATATACATATCAAACAAAGATAAACAATTTTATTTGTATACACTTGTATAAAACTCATATTTTTAATGCTTTCTCATTTTCTGCTCCTCTCTCTATCTCCAGATAGATATGGGCATATTGAAATAGATTGATAGATAATTAGATATGGTTATATTGAAATAGATAGATATGAGTATACTGAAATAGATAGATAAATAGATAAAATAACCATACCATATTAAATATGACATCTAAGCTAAAATAACTTAAATAAAGAATGGTTGATGCTCAAGGGATGTACAACTACTACTTCAGCACTAAATATTTATTACTATATATATATATATATATATATATATATGCACATAAATACACACTAATCGATTGCGCATAGATTTATAGATAAATATAGACATTGAATGAATGTCTTTGTTTTTATTAAAAACTAAATCAATAAGCAGATAAACGAATATAAATAGGTTTTTGTCAGGTTCAGTTAGTATTAGGCATGATTTCCCAGAGAAACAAACATTTCAGTGACATATAGGTAGACATCCATTCATATGTATTTACTTCCATGTATGAAACATTTACTTCACACACTCAGAAATATATATAATAAAAGCATTATTTTCCAGAAATACCCTGATCAACCATTTTTTCTTTGCAAATATATACATATATATATATATATATATATATATATATATATATATATATATTTGGGTAGCAACCTTTCTATCAATTATGTTTCATTGAATATGACAGCCAATGAACATTTGATGAGTGCTAGTGGTAATAAAAGTGCTTGATGTAAAATAACAGTATAAAATAAATATTATAAATATCTATATCTATCTATCCATATATATATATATATATATATATATATATAAAGTATCCAAATAGAACTATATGTATTCAGAAATATATTTATATCTTTGGTATTCAGATAGATAGATATGAACAAGCTGAAATAAACTGACAGATATCAATGCAGATAGATTTGTTAGGGATGTAATTCTGGATAGCAAAAGAGAGAGCTATGAATCAAGATAGATAGATAGATAGATAGATAGATAGATAGATAGATAGATAGATAGATAGATAGATAGATAGATAGATAAATAGATAGATAGATAGATAGATAGATAGATAGATAGATAAGAACAAACATAGATAGATAGATAGATAGATAGATAGATAGATAGATAGATAGATAGATAGATAGATAGATAGATAACAACAGTGTGGACCTAAAAAAAAAACAACACAACTTATATCTACAGATGCTCTTTACCAAAGAATATTGCAAATTTTAATTATTTTTTAATAGACTATTTAAAAGTTTGGTTTCCATCTCTCAGATAGAACCTTTCCCTTATTCCAAAAAGTGTGGGTCACCTTCTACCTTCAGCAAAAGTTGATGGAACCAGACAATTTTTGTACAAATTCATCATACAAGCATATGGATTTTTACATTGAAAAAGACCTTGTTTCATATCTGCCATTATTAAATGGTCAGAATATACACACACACACTTTCAGACACACACACATACTCACACATATGCAAATTCATTCAGAAATACATGCATCTTTACGAAGTTGCACCTATGTATGAGGAAATGGTGTGGTATAATAGTGACCAAAATTAAAACAGAATTTGCAAGCCAAGTTGAAATGTTCACTTAAGCTGATTATGGTCACTCCATTCTAATGTCCTTGGGAAAGGCATAAATCCACTTCTCCCTGCACACAGTCTCACCACCAGCTATACTGACAAAATCTCTTGTTACTGTTATGCCATGATAGAGACAGTAGGTGAAACAGTGTTTGGGCAAACCACACTCCTATAGCCACCATACAGTAGCAGTATCAGAAAAGCTGTTACCCCTATAGCCATCCTTGACAGGTTGCCCACTCAGGCAATGATGTCTTTTTTAAATATGTTGCTAAAGAACTCTTTTCTTTGAGGAAATCTTTAAACAGAATCATCAGCAGAAAAAAAGACATTTTGTTAGAACAATTCAAAAAGCTTTCTTTATTTTTTTTCTGCCTAATTGGATCTTATGCTATTTCTGCCAAATTTTGTATTACCTACTTTTACTTAAGGATGATTTCAGGTTAATCAAATTGTACAGCCCATAAGATTATTAATCTAAATAATACTTTAATCTTATTGAAGGAAAACAGTCACAGGACCCAGATAAGATGGATTAATTATATTTATTTTTGTTTATTTTTTTTTCTTAGGTGAGGGTATATGTGGGTTAAGTAGTACTATTCTAAAACTATATTCTCTTGTCATTTCCATTTAAGTATAAAAAGATAGAGGTGATTTTGAGAAATATCAGTAAGAAGTTTCCTTGTTTTATTCTCTCTCTTAAAATAGCCCTTTCTGTGAAATGCATGTCATAATAAGTCTTTTGCATAAGCTTCAGAAATCTTAGAGTAAATATATGGAATAAAACTATAGTATTTTATCATGTAGAAGTAGATTTATTCCATCTCAGCTGTATTCTCTTTTTCTAAATGATTCGTGGTGATGTGCTGTGTTGCAACTTCACAAAATATGTGCATTTGCTGATACCTTAAGAAAAATATTTCAATTCAAAACAAGAAAAATAATATCTCAATTCAAAGATATTTTAGGATGTCTTTACATATTTTCTATATAGATTTCAAAAGACGTACCATCTACTTTTCTGTTTTTAGCTCTGGAAAAATCATACTAGTTTATGAGATTTCTTTTATGGAAAAGAAAGAATATTCATATATAATTAAAGTCAAATGTTTACATACACTTTAGCCAAATACATTTCAACTCAATTTTTCAAAATTCCTCACATTTAATCCTTGTAAAGATTCCTTGTTTTAGGTCAATTAGGATCAGAATTTGATTTTAACCTTTAGCATTCTGTATTATTAATATTACTTCTCTTTCCACTGTATTCTTTTTTCAAGGCCTCTCAATTGCATTATCCTTATTGTTAATTTCACTTATTTTTAATTTCAAGATGTTTTCTGTTGCCATAGCAGGATATGACCACACAACTATGAAATTCAACCACACTAATCTTCATGGATCAGAGTCATCTTCAATGGCAGGATGAATTTTTTTTCAGCAAATAAAGTTTTATACAGAGTGATAAATGCTAAGGCCTATCAATTTTCTTTTAGGCATATCACCCCAAGCATATCACACTAGCATGCGAAGGGTTACAGAGAGTGAGAGTGAGAGTGAAAGTAAAGAGGGGTGTTTTAAGAAAGGATAAAGAGAAGGACAGGGATCAAGACCAAGGCATCAGAAGATGTTGATTGACATTACATTTGAATATTTGAAGATTGTAGCTATCAGAGAAGCAATTAAGAGGAAGGGAGTTCCATTGTTGAGAAGTGCAAGATAAGCTGTTAGAGTAGAAAAGACAGCTACATTTAACCATTTTGACATTAAAAGAGTGGGACTGAGATGCCAACTTAGTAGCATGCTTAAATTCATGCAGTTTGGGTATCAGTGAAAGTAGCTCATCAGTGCAATGAGTTGCAGTATCCTTATTGTTAATTTCAAGTTGGATATGACAACACAACTATGAAATTCAACCACACTATTATTCATGGATCAGAGTCACCTTCAGTGGCAGGATGAACTTTTTGTACAGCAAATGAAGTCTCATACAGAGTGATAAAGTTTAAGAATATGAAATGTCAGAATAGCAGTGTAGATAATGATTCAAGCTTTTATTTCATTTATCATATTTCCATTGGGTTTTGGGTCCATTTGTCCTGGCAGAACTCAGCCACATTCTAGAACTCCTTGCTCCACACATGCTTTTTGATTTCTTCCCACATATTTTCTGTTAGATTGTGATCAAGCTATTGTGATAGACACTCCAATATTTTAACTTTGTTGTCCTTTTAAGCCATTTTGTGACAGCTTTGGAAATATATCTAGATCATTGTACACTTGGAAGAGCTATTTGCAACCAAACTTTAACTTTCTGACTGATGTCTTGAGATCTTGGCTCAATATAACCACATAGCTTTTCTTTGACATGATGCCATCTCTTTTGCTAAGTGAATCAGTCTTTCTTGCAACAAAGCAACCATATAACCTAATGCTTCTATCCTTGAGGCTTCACAGGTGTAGTGTTCTTTAGCTTACAATTTCCATGTAGCATACCTTTTTTTTTTTGGATATCTCAGTATCGGCTAATTCACTTTTGGAACAAAACCTTGGAGAGTTGAGTTACTGAGGAGAATTAACTGATAATGAGATATCCAAAAAAAGGTTATAGAATGTTGAACTAGAACAATCTACTCCTGTGGACTAAACAAAGGGTTCAGTTCAAAATTTCTATGTATATCACCTGAAGATGATCAGAATGTACGATGACTGAAACATTAGGAATATAGCAATAAAGATGAGGACAACAGTTTGAATGATGTAAATATTGTAAATATATCAATGACATCACACATTATTAAATGGACAAAGTCCGACAATTATTTTAAGACATTTTTTATGTTTATACGTTCTTTTTATAGATACAAATATTTAAGTAAATGCCCTGTTTATAATAAACAGTATTAACAACATTTACCGGCCTGAATGTCCAAGAAATTCTCATAGAAAATATGTGTCCTCTGACAGCAATCGAACCTGTATCCTATATGGAACTGTCATATAGCCTGACATGCTTTTACCAATTGAGCCACAGAGCAGCATTTCGGTTAGCAAGGTTAATTTTACTGTTTTTAAACCACAATTCTCGATGATTTTCTCTCGTACATTCATATCCAAATGTAAACAAATGACGTCACACATTATGAAATGGAGAAAGACCCACAATTATTTTAAGACATTTTTTATGCTTATAAAATTGTTTATAAATTGTATAAACATTATAGAATTGTAGTTTAAAAACAGTAAAATCGACCTTGCTAACTGAAACACTCCTCTGTGGCTCAATCAGTAAAAGCACATCAGGCTATATGACGGTTCCTTATAGGATACAGATTTGATTCCTGTTGGAGGATGCATATTTTCTATGAGAATTTCTCAGACATTCAGGCCAGTAAATGTCACAACTAATTCCCAATATAAACCAGCTTGTTCTTTAATACTAATTACTAGTAACAAACTAATGAAGAGATTTGTGACTAATCATATTTTGATCTTATAATAGAATTAATTTTAAAATTAATTTATTTATAAATTTAAAGGTGGTTTAAAAAATCTAAAAAGTGAGATACACCTTTAGACAACTATTTTACTGTCATGTTTTGTTAGACACAATTTCTATAATTTCTTACCATAATGAATGAAACTTTGTTTTTTTTATCAGTGCATATGTACAAGAAAAAATTACAATACAAAACAAATATATATCAATAAAAAAGAAGGAAATATCTATTTTTGAAATTATTATGGACTCTTGTAAGTAGTTCAAGTTGGTCCAGGTCCATGAAACAGAACTTGACTTTCTCTTTTGATGAAAGGAGAGTTGATGCTGGGAAGGAAAAATGAGTGAAGTTGACGATAGGCCAGCAGGTTTTATGATGAATGCATCAGACTCCCAGGGGAGAGGTGCAACTCAGGTCCCTGCTGTAACAGT
>CAHIKZ030004678.1:3202500-3205000 GCA_903632075.3 Acanthosepion pharaonis
TTCTACTTTGTCTTTTTTATTTTTCTGTCAACAGTTAATGTCCTCAGCCAGTTTTATTTATGTCAGACTGAAATCAAATGACTTGGAGGATGGGGGAGGGAAGAGAGAATGAATGAGAGAGAGAGAGAGAGAGATGAGTCAAAATACCACCCCCAAACCATATCTACAACTCTGCCACCACCATCAGTAGCACTGTACAATTTCAGGTGGGAATGTTTGTGGAAAGAATGATGACATTTCCATTGTTTCTATCCATCAATTTATTTTTTTAATCATTTCACCCCAAGCAAGACAATAAAGTCACTAAGACACAAGGAGTTACTGAGTGTGAAATAATAAGAAAAAGAAAAACATTAATAAGGAGGACAATAAAAGAAGAAGAATCAAGAAGACAGTAGATATTGCATTTAAATGTTTGAAGATCAAAGTTGGTTGGAAAGTATGGAGCTGGAAGAGAGTTCCACAAGTGAGAAGTGTGAGAAAAGAAACTGTTAACAAAGAACTTACATTTACATGTAGCTATTTCAACTGTAAAATGATGAGACCTTGCTGCCAATCTAGTACTGAACTTAAATTTATAAAGTCTAGCTACCATAGAGTAAAGTTCATCAGAACAATTATCATGAAAGTATTTATAGAAAAGGCCCAGGGAAGCTGCATTACTGCAGTGGGAAAGTGATTGAAGCCGAGATGCCAGACCAGGGCCAATAGCATTACAATGCTTATTTGGATTTATCAAAGATGAAGAGTCTTTAGACCACAGAAATGTTCCACAGAAGGATGCTAAGAATACCATGGACTGAACATGTGACCAACAACAAAGTTTTCAAGAAAAATGGAAACAGAAAGGAGACTTTTACTTAGCATCAGAAAGAGACATTTGAAATTTCTGAGGTAAAAGGGGAAAGTTTGCTTAGAAAATTTGATACTCACAGGAGATATTGATGGACAGAGGAAGGCAGTGTATAAGCTATCTAACAGACTTGTGAAAACGTTTGGTAGAACAGGAATTAGCAGAGACAGCAAAAAGACAAACTTTACTAAGATCTAGAAAGGGCAGGAAATTGTGGAGAGCCATAATTACCCACGTCCTGAAGGGACAAGACAAGAAGAAAAAGTTATCACCTGTGTACTCACTTTTTGACAAAAATTCTGCTGGGCTTAAAATACCTTAAATTCTAGGAATTTTCATGTATTTTGATTTGTATTATTATTTTATAAATAAATGACGTAATGGGTAAATTGTGGCCATTTTTTATTTCACACATGTGCATTATTTGTTTATGATTTGGTCGATTGCACAGTATAGTGGAGTCAGTTGGGCATGATCTGTGAGAAAAAGAGCAACAAGACACAATTAACTCCACCAGAAAATTGGAAACAGCATGCTGTACTGCTTGGCATTCATGCCAGAAAATCCAATACAAACATTTCAGGGTGTTTGGGTGTCAATCTAATAACAATGAAGAGGATTCGGAAAGAGTTGGATGAGTCTAATGGTGATTATGAAGGTATGGCAGCTCAGAAAACTCACTCTGATTGTTCTGATAAGAAATCCCAAATTCGTTTGTGAGGGCTTCAGTGTTAACATGGAGGCCTATATCAAGTGGCTTGGTCAAGATGGTGGCTGCTGGAAGATGCTATGTCTGACAACAGGATCCTGCACCATGCCACACAAGCTGAAGAACCCAGTCATAGATGTCAGACAATTTCTGCAAATTGTAATTTTGGTAAATATATCTGTTAAAATGAGATTCAGTGTTATTTTCATTTTTGTGCAATTTAGACAACAATTTATCCATCACACTCTGTTGTGTTATCGGTGAGGAATAATATGTATATTTATTAATATATATGTGTGTGTGTGTGTGTGTGTGTGTGTGTGTGTGTGTGTGTGTGTTTTGTTCTTAACTTATATGGATAGCAAAAGCTTAGATAAGAAGTACAACAAAAATTCTGATTTTGCAAAACATGAGTCTAATCTGTTAGTTCCTTGTATTTATAGAGAAAAGGATTTCTACCTTTCGTCTCTTTTCTATCTCTCTCACTCTTGTTCCTTTTTCTGATTTTTTTTTAATTGCTTATTTAAAATGTTCTTTTTTCAGAACATTATTGTAGGAAAAAATTCTATTTTTTATTCTAATGTAGAATTGCTTCCTTTTATTGATTTGTTATCTCTTTGCTAACAATAGGATATTGGATTTCATATCAGATTAAATCAGAATGATTCATGTCACATAACCAGCCATATCTTGAGGGCACCTTCATTTATTAAACAACAATGTTAACTGTTCATCAGGAGTTAAATCAAACCTGTCTTTTTATGTGATGGCAATCTTTTTTCTGAAAAATTTTCTTAGAATTTAAATGCTGTCATATTTATATGTGTTATATATATATATATATGTGTGTGTGTGTCTGTGTGTCATGAATAAATTAATAAAAGGTTAATGACTTGCCACCTGACTCACAGTTTCATAAAGATACATCTTGTAGGTCA
>CAHIKZ030004678.1:3207500-3232500 GCA_903632075.3 Acanthosepion pharaonis
GGTATGAATCCTCTTCCTCTCCCTCCAGCTATGGGTAAAATAGCAGGACAGACTGGGTTCTATAGCCTTGGATGGCAACTGGTCTAGGAGAAGGACAACTCTGAATTCAAAACCTGCAGAGGGTTGTTTGGAAACCTTGTGGCACTCGGTGCACCAGGTCTCTGTATTCGTCCCTTCAAAAAGTGTGGATGGTCCTGCACAAGGCCTTCACCACTATAATCAAATCTCATGTGCCGGTGTCGGGCTGTCGATTTCCTGGAAACTGATCTGCTTGAACCTCATACATCGAATCTCAATGGGAGAGTCGATTATATAATGACCAGCTACACTCATTTTCTGAGGTTACCTATCTAGGGTAGCTAGTCAATCCCTGTTGCTGATACCTGCTCAGGCACATTTTTGTTTGTCCAGACCCTGTGCTTTATACTGCAACTATGCTGGACAGTTTCTGAGAAATAATCTGTCATAATCAGCAGTTTGAACAATGCCAATACATTAAAACCATTTGTCATGATGACTTGTGACATTGTGCACAACCATCAATGGCTTCCAAATGATTCCATTTAGCCAATTTCACTCAAAAGGCTTGGGTCAACACTTGGGTAGTACACTGAGGTTGCCTGCTAAGACTGATAACATCAGGAAGTCATTTTCCTGACACATCAACTACAGTGAGATTTGAACCTATGATCAAGCGCCTATCTATCTATCTATATATATATATATATATATATATATATAAACACATACATATTGGTGCATCAATAAATCTGTAACCTACAGATTAAAAAATAATTTATTTTACATAAATCCTTTTCAACATAACCTCCTCCCTTATTGCTGCATTTAATTCAGTGGTGATCAAACATTATACATTATTTCAGATCAAAATTTTACCTATAATTGTGTATCAAACTTATTAATAGGTATGTATAAATACATACCTATAGATAGATAGATAACCAGAGAACCATTTATTTAGAGGAATTTTTCAATTTAATTTTTTCTAGTTTTCTCACAAGTTTTTACTGTTGGTTCAAGATTTTGAATATATTACTTGATCTTGTTTCTCAAAGTACTTTTGGCTCTTTTTCCCCATTCTAATGAATTAATTATAACCTCATGACATATGATATGATAAACAATCCAAATTTGTAATATAACCCTACAACTCTCCAAATAAGACGCTAGAGAAAACAAACATCTACCCTTATTGAAAACAACTTTACTCCCCAAAGACGGTCATAGTGGCTGTGAGCACTTTTCGAGAAATAAGATCAGAAAGTACATTTGTAATCTTGAATCAACAATACAAACATTTGTAAGAAAAGAAGAAATATTTCCATGGTTTTCAGTCAAATATGTATTTGCTGCCAAAGTACACTCTTTCAGTAAAATATACTTAACAACTTTTGGGGAAAATGTTCCTATCTATCTACCAAACTGCCTATCTACTAATGATCTATATATTTATCTATCAGTCTGTTTATATATACTATTTCAACTAACATAGCATTTAATCCCATATGTACAACTGAATTTATATACTGCACCCCCTCCTATCTATCCAGCCATACTCATTTACATATCTTCATTTCACCACCTCCACACCCAACTCCCAACAACAATATATACAGAAGGAAAAGTATAATATAAAGAGAAAAAGAAAAAACAATTATCAAAACTGAAGACCAATTTCTCTAAACAAAGCAACAAAAAAATTCTTTCCAGCATGAAACTCCTTCTGGCATTCTTCAGTTATTAGAATAGAAATCATGATGGAGAGAAAAAAAACCTTTTTTCGGCACAAAAATTCCTCCACACAGAAAGCTTCCTTCCCTTTAAATTATACAAATAGGTCTTTTCAATTATGTATTGATTTCCAAATTATGTGCAGGAGTTATTTCAGAAAAATTGGACAGGACAGGGTTGGTGGGAAGTTATACGAAAGACAAAATTATTTCCTTCTATTTATTAATAAGGACTGAATGAGTAAGAAAGACAACTCTTTCCACAGATGCTTTTACTCCTTGTATCTTTTATTCTGTTTTGTTATTGTTTTGTTTTTTTTTTTTATATAATTTCTGTTTTCTCTTTTTTTTTTCCTCTATATTTACCTCCTCACTCAATCTTTTTTTCTTCTTTACTGAATCCATCTCTTGTTATGCTTTTTCTTATTTTCCATTTCTCTTCACTCTCCCATCATCCTCTTTTTATTATCAGCCATTTCCTATTAATACTTTAGTACACTTCTTCAACACTTCCACTCCTCTCACTCTCTCTTTATCTATTTTCTTCACTTTCACTGGCATTTCTCAAGCTTCCTATTCTTCAGTAACTTTCATCTCTATTCTCACCTCTCTCTCTCTCTCTCTCTCTTCTTCCTTCATCTTCAACTCTTTCTTTTCATTTCTCCCCACCCAAACTGATTCTACGTGTCTTTTACTCTAATTATCACAACTCCATGCTTCTCTTCCATCACTTCAAAAATTCTTTGAAATTTGAAATTTCTCACACCTCATTCCAGAAAATTCTCTCACCTCACCCCAGAAATTATTTACAGTCTTGCTAATTTCCTCACCTCATCCCTCACTCATTCCTGTTTTCATCCCTATTTGAACCCTTAAATCTTTCTCTCATTCCTTACTTTGTTCTTCTTTTCCCTATTCCTTTTGACTAAATGTATTCCATCAGTTATCAAGAGAATAAAGCCTTCTTGATAGACTCTGTAACTTTCAAAATACAAACTTTAATAATATGCTAAATAATGACAGTTGTAGTGATGATGAAGCCAACAATAATAAAGCTAATGACTTACTACTGTTATTATTCTATATGATTCATTTTAGATTATTGACAAATGTGTGGGCACAAGAGCTGAAAGAGTTATTTCCCTTTCTGTTGATATTCGAACCAGACAGTCATGTGCTGTTTTTCACAAACCTGTTGCATCTTCCTTAACTATTTACAAAAAAAGAAAATGGTGACATTGTTATTTTAAATAAAAGACTGCTGTGAAAAACATGACAGCATTTTCTGATTATTCAGAAAAGATGTTTTATGACCATGGTAATTTTGAAAGAATTCTGGAAATAGATGTGCAAAAATGGACAAAATGAAGCTCTGTAGATGAGCTATGAGTTCTGAAATGAGTTTTTCTGTTTTCATTTAAAGAATTGGAGTTCCTAACAGGGTATTACAAGTACTACAAAGTATTGTTGAAAGCAACAAATGAAAGGACGTGTGGATAAACATGATCATCTACATCTTGAAGGAATAAAGCACAAAGAGAAAGACAGACAATTTTTATTTATTATCTGCATTCATTCTCAGTATCCTCTACTTGTGATTCTAATTTTCATTCTCAAAATAAAAATAAACAACATCTTTCAATGATATTCCAAGTTTGAACTGTTTCAAAATAAGGAAGATGCATCCAGTTTTAGAAAATCCTCTCTTTTTGAATTTCTTTCTCATGAACTTTCTAGGAGGAGTGAAGCAACAGAATGATAGTTTCCTTACAGGTGCCATGTTTTTCATTATTTCTGTTTTCAGAAGATTGTTCACTAATATGAATTCTTTCCAAAGGGTTTTGAGTGGCCATATTTATTTTCATCTGGTCAAATGTAAACACCAGACTAAGGCTGTTGGATTGATCTCCTGATTGCCACTGTCACATCAGCTTTTCTGATTGCATGGCAAACATCCAGAGATGGCAACCTCTGGTCTTAAAATCTTTAGTTTGACATTTTCATGTCAGTTTTACCAGCCTACATTTCTATGCTGGCTTAAAACAAATTGGAAGAGAGTGTCTTAATCTGACACCTAGGGTTGGAAAAATTTGTATGCAGGCAGATTTAAAGGTTTTTCCCGTCCATAAGTTGGGTTTACTCATCACAGGTACCAATCTGAAATTTATATACTCACAATATGATTTTTACACTGGAGATTTTTCTTCTATATAGACTGCTTTCATTATGGTTAAGGAACTCTACTCTGCATTTTCAACACAAGGCAGCATCAGTTTGAGTTTTCCTTCTTTTTTACCCTAATGAGTTTCATCAACTCAGTTTAAGTTTACAGCATGTAGTATTCCTAAGCAGTCTCCCATCTAAGTACTGTCCAGACATTGCTTAACTTCAGTGATTGAACAAAAACAGTGTATTCAACAAGATATGACTGTAATATTCCTTACAGTAGACTCAAGTTAATCCATAGATACAGAGTTTTTTTAATATATTTTTGTCCTCTAGATCTGATCAGCTATCTGCTTGTAAGCTAATCATATGTTAGCAGTCAGGCTTTTATGGGGTACGATTGCTACCTATTTTGGTATTGGTGTTCCCATAAAATTGATCTTTATCCTTTGTACAGTTTGTATGCAGACAAACTACAGAATTCATTGTATTCCTATTGGTTATAATTTAAAGATTCATTACCATTTCAAGAGTTGTCTAGAATATTGACTCATTCTTTATATTTCATTTGATGTTGCCAGGACTTTTTGGTCAATCCATTCTTCTTTGAATGTGCAATATGCAAAAATTATCTTTTTGACAAAAAAATTTGGTAATTATAAAAGAAATGTAACAACTGATTTGGCTCATTCAGCAATACAAATAACGAGTTTTGTAGTTTGAACAACTCTTGGAAATATTTTTATTCTAAGTTTGATTGTTTTCCAGTAAAAGGATAGGAACTTTCAACAATTCTGAACATGCTATCATAGTTTAGATTTCTTTCTCAAGATCCTTTTCGGCATGAAGGGAAAAGTTACAAAGCAATAAACGTGTTATAAATATTAAACATTATTATTATGATTATTATTTGATATGTCCCGGAAAGGAATATATTTGTTTGCAGTAGCAAAGTGGTTGTTGACTACTGTAACCAGATAGGACAATCTAGCAGGTAATCATAATGACTGGTCCTCGTTGTAGTGGTAGGCAACAGGCGTAGGCAATAGGCATAGCCAATAGGTGTCGTCCTGTACCTCCACATTAGTCTGTATTTATGGCTGACACCAACCAATCATATTAATGTGAGAGGGAACCCAGGTGTATGCATATTCATTACATCATTATTATTGTTACTACTAATAATAATACAAACAATAAACATTAATAAAAATATCAATGATAAAGAATTATAAGAATAATTTTTTAAAAATTCTTCCTTGCATGCACTTACAACAACTTCATTCAGAAATCCTCTACCTTGAGTGGCTCTTGGGTCTCGTATTGAGAGAAAAATAGTATAAAAAAGGATGATGAAGTATTTTACGTTTTAATAATGTAAGATTGATTAAAAAGTAAACATTATATTTATCACACTCTTTACATTATTCAGACTATTGTCCTCACCATTGTCGTCATATTTATTACAATGTTTCAGGCATTGTATGCTCTGGCCTTCTTCAGGTGGTTAAAATGTTGAACTGAATCCTTTATTTCGCTCACTGGGGTAGACTGTTCTAGTTCCACATGCCATGTCTAATGGATGTCAGTTATCAGTTATCTCTTGTTAATTCCCCTCTCCAAGTTCTCCACTGCCTTAACCAGGTATTGACCTCACAACTCTTTGGGTCCTGTCACTGGATCTAACCAATACCTTTATCCACTGTGCCATGGCATGTGGAACTAGAACAGTCTACCACAGTGAGCGAAATAAAGGGTTCAGTTCGACATTCCAACCACCTGAAGAAGGCCGGAGCATACAATGGCCAAAATGTTGTAATAAATATGACAACAATGATGTGGACAATAGTCCGAATAATGTAAGTAGTGTGTATAATACCTCATCTCAGAAATATAGATATATTTATCACGTTAAATTTTTTTTTTCTGATGTTGACATGAGAGGGATGGGCCTAACCAATAAAAATCTTGAAAACTTAAATTCTTCAATTTTCCTTTACTTCTTATTTTATTTGGGGCAAGCTTCTACGTGCATATAGAACTTATTAAGACAATGATAGGGTAGTTTATAAAGATAGCAGTAATAATTTGATTGGGGGGGGGAATGTTAGCTGTTAATGATGATAATGCTACTGGCAGACTCAATCACTCCTGATGAAATTCAGCTCTAATTCACTAGGGTGGTTGGGAAGGGTTATAAGCTGAAGATACCAGTTTAATTAGTAAGAGACTGGGTGGGTGTAAAGAATTTTTCAAATACCAGCTTGTTGAAAATGCAATGACTAAATTGCATTAAATGCAAAATACCATTGAAGTTTGTTTTTTTTCTTTTAAATTAGACTTAGGTACATTGAAGGGTAATTGATTTTGTTTATTTTTTCTTTTTAAATTTTCCTAACTTTTTTATAGTGTGATGTGAAGGGCAGAAAGCAGATGATAGAATTTAAACTTCAACAATTTCCCTCCAACTGTCTCATTCATACTTCTATTTTATACTGCCCACCTTAAAATATCCATTTATTGATTAATTCATTCATTTTCTATGGTTTATCAACCCTTTGCTGGTTATTTAAAGCCCAAAAATATTGTTAGATTGTAGGAAATTATTTTTGAGATGATAATGATTTAGTTACACAAATCTTACTAATTAATCCATAGCTGGTGGGAGAAGAGTGTATAGTGCAGGTAAGGGATTATAACAGAACCTGACAAAAATTGAAACTTTGCTCTCCAATTAAAAATTTCAAGCAATTATCCATTACACCACCTGCAAATCCTAGTTTATAGAACCTGGTATTTCCAAGTGATCACTCCTCTAGGTACTGACCATGCTCAACATTGCTTAACTTCGGTGATCATACAGGAACTAGTGTTTCAATATGATATGGCTGTAGGCCTACTTACATTTAATACTATACACCTTAATACCTCTTTTTAATACTATCCATGTTGATATTTCTATCTAATACTACTTGCCTTAACACTTATATTTAATAATACCTACCTTATCTATTTACGTTGTGAGATAAAGAAAAGCACTCTGTTTGGTCAATATTTAGCCCTTTGGTGGTGAGATTGGAGTGACCTCTTCAGGATGCAGTCATGGGTGATGGTATAGGGAGGCAATGTGCTGCCTAAACTACATGGCTCCCCCTCCCCCCGCCTCTCGACCAACAAGATCCAAAGGAATACAAGGCATTATATTTGAGGACAGATTTTAGTGTTGAAAGCCAACTGCCTTCGAGGTTCCACTCCCCTGGATTTACTTCCATAGTCTTTTAGTTGGTTTACCTAACTTAATACTTACATTTAATACTACCTACATACGAATGTCATACATGTCACCAAACCTGTTCAGAAATATCTAAAATACCTGTTGTATACAACCACTTCCTTAGATCAATGGTTAAAAATGGCTTTGAGGGATTGAAGCCTGCAGATCTTGGTAAAAATCGTTCTCCTTCAAATATTGGCACTATACAGAATCACAAACAAAGAACTGAACCAAATAACAGAAACCACATCCCTTGAGGACTTTCAACAACAGCAACAACTAAAATGGAAAGCACATGTTTCTCAAAGAGAAAATAATGACATAATCAAGATGGTGACAATCAATAATGGAAAGAGTGATAACAGCGTCTGAAAAAAATTTTTTTAAAAAATGATTTTATAAATTTCTACCTACAGCAGTACTTGCTGCTTAGTCAATGAACACCAAATGTTTCCTTATAAGGAAACAGTTAATATTATTATTATTATTATTAACTTAACCAAAAAAAATTGTCTTCTCATCACTTTGACTTTCTATGCCTTTATCCTAAAAAAATAATTTTGACTATGTGAAAAACGACACCTAACTTTCGATTAGTAGGGTGTGATGGTTACCCAAGTGATGACAGCATTTGTTATGAAAAAATAGTTGCAAGATGAACAAGAGGAAATAGATGGCAAGATACTTTGAAAAGAAAGAGAGAGTCTGACAGGTATTCAAAATGGAATGATGAAGATGAATATATAAAGTATTTAATCACAAGCTAAGCTTAAAAGAAAGAACGAACAAAGAAATGAAAAACAAAAGCTATTTTTTTTTTAAATCCTGTTCCTGAAAGCATCTTTTTTCTTTTGATTGTTCTTTGTTTCCACCAAGAAAGATTTGCAAAGTTTAGATAAGAAAAAATTATATCATGGTTGATTGTAGGAAAATCTTTAAGGGGACTGACTGCTGTAAACAAGCAACTAACAAAACCCCAAAGAAAATAGATAAGAAATTAATTATATTTGATAAACAAAACAGAAGTGTCTTGTTTTGACTTTTTGTTTAACTTACAAAGTTCAGTGTTATGTTTCCTGTTCAGAGAACTTAAATTGTAATTAGCTTTCAATAAATAAATAATGGGAGACAACTCTATAATTAGCCTAACTCCAACTACATTTAAAAAGTTAACTTTATTTTTACTTGTATGTGCTATGTTCCCTCAGCACATGGCTCTCCATGGTTTCCTGCTCTTTATAGCTCTATGCAATATTTATCATCTGTCATCCATTTACATAAATTTATTAGATTTTATTTTTTGTTTTCTTTGTCTCTATTATCTTCAATATTTCCAGTGGGTGTTTGATTCTATCTTCCCTCTTTTCTCATTATATGTTCCAGAAATTTCAGTTGTCCCTTTCTGTTTGTATGTATAAGTTTACTTGTTGTTCTTATTTTCCTTCTTTGTTATTCACATGTTCTGTCCACAGTATTCTTAGTATTCATTGGTGGAACCATATTCTGTCACTGATAAATTCTCTATACCCTCCCTTTTCATTATATCTCCTAGAAATTTCAGCTTCCTCTTTCTGATTGTACTATTAAGTACTTCTGACACTTGTATTATTAATCCCTAATCCAGTGTTTTCAACCTTTTTAAGCAACAGCATACCTATGAGCAAATAGCAAAATTTTTAAAGGATATACATTTAAATGTTAGGAAATAAAATTATAGATTCTTTTTTAAAAAAATTACACACACACAAATATGAACTTAATTTATTTCAATGTTTTTGTTAAACTATTTATGCAGCTTATTTAGTGTAAAACTTGATCCTGGTGCTTTTGCACAATTTCTTCAATGTTTGATCAAATGTGTGATAAGCAAACCCTTGTTTCTTCTTCAGTTGAGCATAGTTTTTCTCATTCCTTATTTTTGATGTTATTTAAGGTTGAGAAGCTTAATTCACATAAATAAAAAGTAGGAAATTGCAATAAAACTGATAAAACCTTTTTAGCTTTTGTGGGATAAAAAGTTTAATACTTATTCATTTATTCAAATACTAACACTGTACCATTACTAATTCCACACACACACACATACATACATATATATATATATATATATATATATATATATATATATATGCCATGACAATATTTAACAGCAACTTAAGAGGATCATGTTGCATACTGACAGTTGGGAATTACTGCCCTAATCAGCAGAAGGTTAAAGTTAAATGATTTTTGAACATACATGCTTAAAATTTAGAAAAATTGTTTTTGTAGAGAATTGTGGAAATCCTTAGGCTGGAAATGGTAAAGAAATAAAAAGATTAATAATTTTTGCATAAAATAAGGCTACTTGGTCATTTCTTTTTCTCTGTCAATGTTGATATGATTTTCATTTCATCCTTAGTAAAAAAGGGTATTTTAATCATGTTGCTCTCACGAATGTCTTGCTATAATGTGCAGTTTTTGCTGTGTTATAGGGAAAACACACCCACAATGAGAAATCTTGATCCTTATATTATATCCTTCTTCATCATTCACCCTAAACCTGGAAGGAGTCATTGGGATGCTGACAATGACACTAACATGCTTAGTTGTCCACTAATCCCCATGTCATGGGCGTGTACAAGAGGCTGGGTGTCTGTGAATATTTTCTTGGTGTACCGATCATGTTGTGTGTCTTGGTTGTTTTAACCTGGCAAAGCACATCCTTCGCCAGGTTAGACCAGATCCAATGACCTCCAACTAGTTGGATTGCCTTCTTTGCAAATACATGGCCATTATAGTTCATCTAAGGAACCTGCTTCAAGAAGGTCCTTCATCCAGTGGTGCCATGTTAACACAATCCCCTCACATGAGTTTAGCCTGCTAACTGTAACAGTTTACCAGGGCATAACAACTTGAAGCCATCACAGGAGAGATTTAGATGGTTGAGGGCCAGTAATGCCTGTCCACTTAAAGATACAGCATGCCAGACATCAAAGGTACTACTTCTATTCAGAGCCTCCCACCTTCCAAAAATATGAACCCTTCATGAATCTGCATGTCATCCTCATATAGTGATCATTATATTTTTTATTAATAATTGTTATTAATGTGAAAGATCAAAATCTATCAATTTTGCATTTAACACTGGGTTTACTTTTTGACCCTTTGTGCTGGGTTATAATTCACAACAAAAATTATTTTCATGACATGAGATCTCTCTTGAATGTATTCAACTATTTTGAATATCTTGAGAACTGATTTTCAACTTGGAAAGTATAGAATATTGGTTAACTTGCAAAGTGGTTTGATACGCAGGTAGACTGGTGTAGTCACTTAAAGTTGGAGAACATCACTGAGTGATTTAATGGAGAGAGATATATGGTTGAATAGAGTCCACTCATGCAAATGTGTTGGGCAGATCCATTCTAGCAAAGGGGACTAACCCACCTGGTGTATTAGGTACTCTCCTATAAATGAGGTAAATTAGCTGGCCGGCCTTTACAAGGAGACAGCCATGTTTCTACAGAAATCATGTTTGATTCCTGCATTCACAATGACATTATCCCATGCAGCATTTTAGACAAAACATCACATCGCCCAGATCTGCCATCTCCCCAAGAAGTACAGATTTGGCTCTATGTTTTTCTCAGAATTAAAATTGCTGTTGAAACACCATGGTCAAGGTTAAGAACATGAGGCAGCTGATGGTAATTCTGAAAAACTTTATAGATTGTTTTGAAAAGTGGAAAGGTACTGTGATAAATGTATGGGTCCCAAGGTTGGTAATCTGAAAAGGAATATGACACTATTGCCCTTGGTAGGCTATTTATTCATTAACACTTCTGCTTTTGTGACGATACTTATGTCTTTATGAAACTGATATTACCTGCTATCAACATATATATTTTCAAGACACTGTAAAATGTCAGTCCCTAACATTTGTACTATAAACTAAATAACGCTTAGTGCTATTTCCAAATACTTAATGCTATTTCCAAATAAGTGTAGACAAACAGTAGCATAAAATACAACCTGTTTTGTGATAGTTTTTTATTGTTATTCTATTATGTCTTGATGATGTGATTTAGCTTTAAGCTTGAGTATCCAAACAAAACTTAAATGGCAGTGCCTATAAAAAAAAATCCCTCATCAGCATCTTTGTAGTCATTTATTTCCAGTAAATGGTAATTTCCTATTTTTCACAACAATGCTTTCACAATGCAGCAGTGAAATTGTTAATGCAATGACTGGATATTTTCCATAAAGATATTATAAATATGATTTATTATTATTATTATTATTATTATTAGTTTTCTTATTATAATTATTATTATCAGAGAGATTTCATAAATTAATTTCCTTATTTTATGTTTGTTACAGATAAAAAAAATTGTTTCTTAAAAGAATGAAACAAATTTTCAAAGGTGAACTGATAATAAGGAGAGATTTTGCAAGGTTTTGAATATACGGAATAAAAACAAAAAAAGATTGAAAAAATGTCTAACTCCAGCTTCTCTGGGGATTTTAAAAACGGAATCAAAATTGAAATTACTAAAATATTAAGCAAAGGCATATTTATTACCTATGTTATATATAAAATATAAAAATTTAAATGGAAATAATACACACACATACATATGCAGAAGTGAGTGATAAAAAATTCTCAACTAAACTCACTTATATATGATCAAACAGGTTGTTTTTTAGTTCTATCTTAGTCAAACTGAGAAGTTTTCAGCATATATATTTCACAAAACTAGTATAATACATGAAATTTCACTTGCATTGAATGATGTAGACAAGTTCATTTGACAGTTTCAACCTATCAAGGGTGAATGCCAGAAGGACAAGTAATTTCATTACAAAAGCAAAAAAATTTCTATTCATCACGTAACTTTTATTACATTATATTTTAGCACTAATTATCATTGTTGATCACTTATTATTCTTAATGTATATATATATATATATATATATATATATATATATATATATATATATATCTGTGGTGGACATGAGACAGAACCTGGGACGAGCACAACTGGTCGCGATTTTGCCTTGTCCCCCCAAAAAAGAGCCCGTATTTGCTTAGCATGTAAAGCTACTGCAGTTGAAATGAGGGAGAAAAAAGCACTTACCGCTCTGCCGTAATCCATCCTTGGCCAGATAATGTAAAAGAATGAGGGGGGGACTGGCATCGCATTTTTATGCAATAACGATGCAATGCATTATGGGACATGGACACAATGAATTATTGGATCACATGAAGACGCAAGGGATTATGGGTACATGAACAATTATAAAAACAACTACTTTTTTTCCGAGTCGGGAGTTCTTCGAGGGACGTTCACGGTTGATGGCTAGAACGGGCAGTTAGTGTGATTTGGATACAGAACTCAAGAAGGAATGACTCAAGTTTGAAATACCAGCTGGGAGAGCTTGAATTTACTCGCTGGTTACTGTTTTCTTCATTCGCCTCAATATCATATAGAAAGAAAATGAGTAAATACTGACCCCAAGGTTTGAGCATGACACTCTGGACTTATGAATATATGTTTCTGCCAGGTGTATAAATAGTGGTGTCAGGCTACTTTAGGTGAAACCTAGGTAGATTTGTCTGGCTCACTAGGTGTATCTATATATATATATATATATATATATATATATATAGCTATATATGTATCATGTCTATTTAAACAGCAATAATTTATTTATTTGTCTATTAAATTCAATTCAACAGACAAAGTCTGCTTAATCTTTTATTATATCTTCCTAATTTTAAAATAAACTGTTTCAATCACACATTCCCAACATGATAATCAGGTGTTACATGTTGGCAAAATCATAGGTAGGTGTTGTTGGCTATACACTGATATTTTTGGGAATGTTACATTTCAAATTCAAATATACTTGTATATATAAGTGACATCATATGTAGAACATTTCCAAAGCTTTTTCATATACATACACACATATATATATATATATATATATATATATATATATATATATATATATATATATATATATATATATTTATTAACTTACTGGCTGATAGACTGCAAGTTACTGGCTAATCGATTTTCACTGCACAGGGTCTTGAGGCTGCAAATACTAAAATGCATGTCTGCAAATAATTGGAACCATTAAACCCAATATGTTAGACTGGCAATCGTCTCAGTATAGCTATTCTTTTTCAATCTAAAAATGGGAAAATGATAGAAAACTGAACACAAGTTCACTTATTCCAAGACGTATACCTAAATAATTGAAATATTCAAGCTGTAAGTGTTAAAATGGCCAATGCTTCAATATTAGCAGATTTTTTTTTGTTTCTTGGAGAGAAAAAAAGAGAAAGAGGGAATAACAAAACTACATCTATTTATTCCAAGAGGCAAATGAACTATGCAAAGCAAGGGTGGTCAGTTCCTTGAGCTATTTGCTAACCCCCAATACCCAAATTGGCCATTTAATCTTTGCAAAGAATCACTCCACATGACCAAAAGGCATAAGAACTATTATAACAACCAATAATAAAAACCAATAAAGATATGGAATATGCAAAAGTAAACACATAAAACATTAAAAATTGCAGAGCAACACATATGTGCACACACACACACACATTTCTAAAAAGAGATTTAAAATAATGGAAGCTTTAATAATAAAAAAGAAAAAGCCAACTCTTAACAATATTAACTACGAACAAAGCCACAATGTGCTAACCATATTTGGAAATTAAAAACATCTCTACAACACACTAAAACATACACATGATGCACACACTCAATTAAGCTGAAAAATTGAATCATCCTTGATAATGGCTAAAAGTATAGCTGAAAGCACTTGGAACTATAAAACATTTGGACAGTTTTTACACACTCTTTGTCCAGAAAAGAAAGCTCTTGTTCAAACACAAGAAAAATTAAATAAAAAGCTTAACTGTAGTACCTTGTCTGTCATTTTTAATGAAACATGCATATATATACACATATATATATATGTAATTTGATAAAAATATAGTTTTAAGGTATGCTATATTTATGGGTAAAAGTGCTCAGCATTAGGGATAGAGCATACATAAATATAAAAGTGGACACTACGGTCAAGACCAAGTAGTGACAGTCTGTTTTATGTTTGAACGCAATATTCAGGCCATATGTCATGTTTTGGGTTGATTATATATGTTGGTCAATACTATGAATGTTCACATAAACATAAGTAAATATAATAATGATAATCAGCAGCAAATAATTTTTTTTTTTTTTAAGCATTTCACCCCAAGCAAGGCAGGGAGCCACTAGGACACAAGGGGTTACAGAAAATTTAGAGCAAGATCAGATAGGAGTGATAGAAGAAAGGATGAGGGTAGTGGATAGCTCAAGGCAACTGGAGATGTCGATTGACATTACACTTGAATAGCTGGAGATTATAGCTCTCAGGGAAACTGGAATAAAGAAGGGAGTTCCACAGGCGAGAGGTGCGAGACATGAAGTTATCGGAGTAGAAGAGACAGCTACATTTAGGAATTTCGACAGTGAAGGGGTGAGAGCGGGATGCCAGCCTCGTAGGGCGCTGGAACTCATGATGTCTGGGAACCAGCGAATGCAGCACCTCGGAGCAATTTCCATTAAAGTTTTTGTAGAACAGACAGAGAGAGGCGACGGCGCGTCTGTGAGAAAGTGACTGTAGACGAGATGCCAGAGCAGGGCCAACTACATTGCATATCCGCCTCTGGAGCCTATCAAGAACCCCGAGGCAAACAGAGGGGGCACCAGACCATATATGGCAGCAATACTCCATGCAAGGGCGAATTGTTGATTTGTAGATCTGGCGGATCGATTCCGGGGAGAAAAATTTCCTGGCATGGCCCAGGGAGCCAAATTTCCTTGTGGAGGACAAAGCAATTGACTCAATGTATTTATTCCATCTCAGCTCAGCAGTCAACATGAGACCGAGCAGCCGCAGAGAGTTGCTCTCGAGAAGTTGAGCGTCAGACATTCTAATGGAGGGCAGGGAAGGATCTCTGTGGTGATTAATAGAGAGCAGTTTTGTCTTAGAAGCATTGAAGTTGACCAGCCAATTCTTGCCCCAGTTCACAACCGATTGGAAGTCCTTTTCGAGACGCACGGCCAGGTGAGTTTTGTCAGTGACAGTAGATTTGTTTATGAGGCAAGAATAAATTGTGGTGTCATCCGCGTAGATGCCAACTTGGGAATTTATGGCATCAGGAATGTCATTTATGTAGACAAGGAATAGAGTGGGGCCTAGGATGGAGCCTTGAGGAACACCTGCGTTCATGGGATAGGAACTGGACGAGAAACTGTTGAGAACGACATTCAATTCACGGTTTGACAGGAATTATTGTATTAGGCCAAACAATCAACCCGTAATGCCATAACCCTGGAGCTTGCGAAGAAGGCTGGCATGCCAAACCCTATCAAATGCTTTGGAGATGTCTAGTGCCACGGCACGGAATGACAAACTACACTATAATATAGATACAAAGAACCACATTCATATCCACATATATATTATTCTTACTCAATAGCCTCTAGAATAATTTGAAATATAATCATTACTGCCCACCTAATAACTGTTAGGAAAATGCAACAGAACTTGCTACCCATAATACACCATTGACTAGCATATCTAGTCAAGCTAAAACACAGCATAAAACTTCAAATATATTATTTGCCTCTTTAAATACATTGAATGAAATTCATTTTTTCTAAGCTAAAAAAATGCACAAGAAAAATACTGTTAATTAAGATAATGAAAATTCTTCTTAAAAAAGGTCAAAAAAAATTATCAATTGAATGTTTGCTTTCAATTAATTAACTTTTAATTAAGTTATGACTTAATTAATCAAAGCTTTTTGATCTGAAAAATCTGATTCATTTATGATTGATTTATTTTTGGCCAAATATTGACAACATCAGGATCAGAAGTTTAAAAACATCTGTAGATTTATTTTTTGTCTTTTCTCATCATTTTGAATCATTCATTTTTATTTATTTTCTGATTAAACTAGATTATACCTGTTGTCACATGTGTTCCTCAATTATCATTAATAAGTCATGTCACCAAAATTTGGAACAGCTCAAGGTCATATTCTCTGCAACATAAATTATTTCTTAGGCTCTCATTGATGAGCAACAGGTCTGAAGCAAATTTTAAAAGCTTAGTATCAAAAGGAAAACATGTCAAAGTCTAAAAAACTAAATACTCTGCTATTAAATCAATATCAGTTGTTGTGTGTGCAAAAAAATGATAATACTCTTTCTCTTTCTATAATAAAAGAGGTGTACAACATACAGTCTACACTAGCAATATAGATCATGCAATTTACAATCTATAAGGAGATGGTTTTATTTAAAAACACACTGAACACAAACACAGACACAATGGAGACACACACAGATTGGACATGCATACACAGATACTTATCTTAATTTTCAATGCACTAGAGTTCAGCAAATTATCTACAATTAGAAATAAACAGATGATCTTGGATTAGGATTTTACTTTTAAATATGTACTGGTTTATTTAATTCCCAGGTTCAAAAGATCAAGCAGGATTATATGTATATTTGTATTTGGTGAGAGAGTGCCTGCATGTATATATAAATAAGCCTGTGCACACACACACACACATATATATATATATATATATATATATATTAATAATTACACATATAATTTTACAGTACAACTCAAAGTTTCATGGATTTAACAATCATCAGGTACAAAAAGAACTGTTCAATACAGTTGTTTTTTTTTAAATTTCTGGTTGTCATGGGAACAACAATACATGGTGTGTCGATTCAAAGTTCCAGATTATTATAAATATAATATAGTATTGGAGTATAAATTCAAAATATATATGGTTGATCGTATCTCTTTATTTAGATCATTTCTACATCTATCTCTCTCTCTATCTTTCTCTCTCTCTCTCTATATATATATATATATATATATATATATAGTCGACTCTCCCATCGAGATTCAACGTATGAGGGTCAAGCAGATCAGTTTCCAGGAAAACGACAACCCGACACCGGCACATGAGATTTGATTATAGTGGTGAAGGCCTCGTGCAGGACCATCCACACTTTTTGAAGGGACGAATACAGAGACCTGATGCACCGAGTGCCACAAGGTCCCCATACAACCCTTCGCAGGTTTTGAATTCAGAGTTGTCCTTCTCCTAGACCAGTTGCCATCCAAGGCTATAGAACCCAGTCTGTTCTGCTATTTTACCCATAGCTGGAGGGAGAGGAAGAGGATTCATACCTTTTCCAAGGGTATTAGCACGTAAGTGAATGTAATGGATTCGACTGGAATTCGAACTCGGCTCTGCGATTCTTCAATCCAAGCCGCGATCCATTACCCCACCGTGCCTCCCTATATATATATATATATATATATATATAGAGAGAGAGAGAGAGAGAGAGAAAGAGTTATTCACAGAGAGACTTTTTTTTCTGTATCACAGCTAATCAGTGTGTTTAGACATCTGATCGCTTCAGGCAGGTACTGAAACCCAATCAATTTGGTATCAGTTGGAGAGTCTAACCCCATCAACACCTGGCAGAGAGAAAGGGGAATTTTTGCATATTTAATTTTTCATAAATACACCAGTCACTCAGAGAACTCAATCACTAGGAGAGTATTGCATTATCAGCAGTAACAGTGACTGTTTACAAATTCGTTTCTTACTCCCCATAGTACTCAACTGATTAAATTATTTTATCAAGAGCTAATATCATCATCTACAGACAGACTGTTTCACAGCTCGTCAATGTGGCTAGACATCCAATCACTATATATATATATATATATATGCTTTGTTAAATAATATGGACATATTGTGCCTACTTATTTTTATAATGATCCTTTCAAGTTATCTAATTAGTTTCCTGATATTGAGATGAAATCCATCTAGAAAGGCACTGGAATTTTTTTAACCCAAGTACTTTCAACCTTTTATGAGATCATTTTCAGTGCTACATTACAAAGACAAACATGCTATTGTAACTGTGATAAAACTGAAAGACACACTTAAACATGTGTTTGTGTATTTATGCTAAAGACTTGAAAAATTTGCATTCTGTTGTCTTAGTGATTTTTAAACACATGTAATAGTGCTCTGTTATAGCTCTTTGTAGTCATGGAATTTTTACAAAACAAGCATTTCAATATAAGGGCACCTTGATAGATCTCATCTCAATATCAAGAAACTAATTAGACAACTTGAAAGAATCGATATAAAGATAAGTAGACACAAAATGTTTATAGTATTCAACAAAATATGTTTAAATGAAAAAATTCTGCCTAATCACACACACACACACACATATATATATATATATATATATATATATATATATATATATATAATGGACTCTCCCATCGATTTCAATGTATGACAATCTGGAAACTTAACCAATTGATTCAGTTATGAATTTTGTGTGATAATCTTAAGTGGCACTAGTGATTTACAAAGGAGGCTGCATATGGAACAAGAGTGAGGATTGTGGGATAAGGTCATTGTTAGATTGGCTTGCTTTCACTTCTTGAAGATGATTCAGACTAGCAGATTAAAAACACATGCACACACCCACAGACATATATATATATATATATATATATATATATATATATATATATGTAAAAATTTCAGATAGAGCATATCTGTAAAGATACAATATGAATAAATTTGAAAGTAAAAATTATGTTAGCCAGCATATTTCATACATTTGCCTTGATAAACTCCCTCGCAGGTCAAAATGCATCAGCTAAGACAAGTGTTTCTTTTTATCTTTATATATATATATATATATATATATATATATATATATATACAGAATATCAATATTAAATACTGCACAGTGAGTGCTGGTGGTAATAATGAAAAATTGACATATTGCAACAGTCTGTTTTTTATTTGTTTCTGACAATTACCATATTCACGAAACTCAGCACTGTATCAAATGATAAGGAACAAATGTATATTTTATATATATATATATATATATATATATATGGTTAAATTTCACACAATAATTTCTGTAGATAAGACACAGCAAGCAATGAAAGTAAAATGTTTTGTAGTCATATTTACCTCAAATCCAAAATTTAAAAAAGAAACACTCATGCATAAGCCTCTTTCTGAATATTAGTAACTTTCTTTTTACTTAGAGTTTGTTTTTTGTTTTTGTTTACTAAGATTTTTTCCAATTGTCATTTTTAAACCAATTTGTCTTATCTTCAAAAGTATTCTGGGAAATTTAAATATATTGTCAACATGGAAAACAAGAAACAAACTCTTAGTAAAAAGGAAATTACAAGTGTCCAGAAAGAGGCTGATACAGGAGTGTCTCTTTAAATTTTGGCTTTTATATAACTATTGCTACAAAACATTTCATTTTCATTGCTTGCATTGATAAAGTCGGAAGACGAAATGTGTCAGAAGATTTTTCCAATTGTCATTTTTAAAATATATATATATATATATATATATATATATATATATATATATATTGATGCATGTTTCATTAAATAATATGGACAAGTTTTGTCTATTTATTTTAAACAAATTCCTTTCATATCATCTGATAACCTTAATAACATTAATGGTGATTTTCTTTCGTCTTTCAATGATAATGTTATTAAGCTTATCAGACAATATGAAAGGAATTTGCTTAAAATAAATTTAATGAAACATGCATCAATTAAAAAATGCTGCCTGAATACACACACAATATATACATATATTTAATGTGCATGTATATATATATATATATATATATATATATATATATATATATATATATATATATATGTACATATATATATTGCAATTTTATATATATTATTTATATATTATATATACATAGTACTTATTGGAATGCACTCAATATCAGTGATAGAGCTAACATATTTAGTTGGATTGATGTGATTTTGTGACACTGGGTTTCACACCCTTTGCGATTGTCAGTCAATCTATTTGGTGCCACTCTGACTTGACTCAAATAGGGAAGGACCAATGTATTTTTATTCTTAATAGACATATATATATATATATATATATATATATATATATATATATATATATATATATATAAAATAATAAAATCCAAAACTACCTCATATGGGGAACAGCCTATTTTGGCAGATGAAGATATCGGTCGTCTATCTTATCAACCCCGGTGTGGATTGAATTTGTGTCTATACAGATACAGGTGGAGCAGAAAGTAGAATTTAACTGTAAAAGCAAAAAAAATCAACCTGTTGAAAAACTAATACAGAATTTATCCATTTCAATGTTTCAGTCAGACGAAAGGCATGAGGGGAGGGTGGAAGTTATTTGTCTTAAAGGGAAGAAGTCTTATAAAATTAAACCTGAATATTAACCTTATAACATTAATTTGGGGTTATATGAAAAATGAAATATTAATTTAAAATAGGAGTAAAAAGGAGTCTAAAAATAATTTTAAAATATATCAATAAAAGTATGTAAGGGATTAATGGACAGATAATTGGGAAGATATTAAAGTAGGGGAAAATTTATAAACATAGTGTAAAAAGGCTATGAGGGGGGAATAAAATATAGAAATTAGAATTAGTTAGAGGGGAGTGAATAATGTGGAAATATAGTAGCTAATTAAGTTAAACCTATCTTATGGAAATTTGAATTTGTTTTTATGTTGACATTTTAACACTAATTCATTCCTCTGATTCAATAGTCGGCCTTGATTATTGTATTTTATTATTCTAATCTTTTCTTTTAAACAAAAGTCACACCTAACTCTAAGACTATTAGGAGTACATGCAGAACCTATAAGTTTCCATAAATATATGTGGGCTCAAACCATTCTCCTTCAATTCCCAAAATTTTTTTTAAAACAATATATATATATTATAATATATACATTACAATATATATATTTATTTTCAGATATTACAGTTTTTTTTGTTGTTGTAATATCCTAAAATAAATAATATTGCTTTACTATGTATTGAGCTCACTTTTAAATTAAATGTTACTAACGTTAAAAGTGTACTCTATTGATAATGATTAACATTGAAGTGTACTCTATTCATTCTCATCATACCTGGATATATATATATATATATATATATGTATATATATAAATATATATATATATATATATGTCCCACACCATCAGAGACAACTGAGCTTCATGTACATATTAATCTTCATATACAAATTTTAGATCTGATATTTTACATTGGCCACTGTTTTATTATCAACACTCACTGTGCACTAATATATATATATATATATATATATATATATATATATATATAGAGAGAGAGAGAGAGAGAGAGAGAAATATCTAAGAGGGTGGATCAATATACCACAGTTATTAGCTGAATTTTTATCTGCAAATTTAACTATATAATAATTATAATCTAAAAGAAGTATTGGTGTAAAACTATTATTAAGAAAGGAAATTACTTTAAAAAAAAGAAATATTTATAGTGTAAAATAAATGCTTTGTTATCCTTACTACCAAAACTACATTTATCTATCTATATATATATATATATATATATATATGTGTGTGTGTGTGTGTGTGCGCGTGTGTGTGTGTAAATATTCTCAGATGGAATGTATCTGTAGAATTGACAAAATGAATAAAAAAGACAAGAGGAAAAACTATTCTTAGCAGATGCGTTTCATCCTCTGAGGGACTTTATTAAGGCAAGGTAGGATTTATTATGCTGCACGTGTTTATATACACAGAGGTGAGGATCTCATTGGTTTATCAAGGCTTGCAAATTTGTTCACTGTAATAAATCCTACATTGCCTTGATAAAGTCCCTCAGAGGACAAAACACATTGGGTAACTATAGATTTTTTTCTCTTGTCATTTTATTATATATATATATATATATATATATATATATATATATATATATATATATATATATACAAGTATAGGATTGGTGTATACGGAATAAATTCCAATTTAAAAAAATACTATTCTTAAAAGAGTGTTCAATATGTAGTAGAGCAAATATAATTATTTATTTGAAAATTATAACATGTTATATGTTATAATGTTTTATGTTATAAAATCAAAAAAAATAGCCATTTTGTTTCAACATTTCTGGTGTTTTATCAAATGATGGTGTTGAATGTAGAATAAAGGGTTTTGAAAAGGGTTTTTGATAAGACACTGAAGTGTTGAAACAAAATGGGTATTTTTGTAGTGATTTTATGACATATTTATGTTATAATTTTCGAATAAATAATTATACATATATATATATATATATATATATATATATATATATAAAGTATATTTGTTCTTTGTATAGATTTTAGTTCTGTTATTTTACATTAAGCACTGTTTTTATTATTACCACCAGAACTCGTTGTGTACTATTTGATAGATATATATGTGTATGTTTAGAAGGAGAATAAGAGAGAATTGAAAAATGCGCATATATATATATGTATATGCATTATTGAGAAGCCATAATAGATTTGCCATCTAAATATTATAATTATCAGCGAACATAATCTTAACATAAGATAAACAGATGACAGTCTTGAAAAAGAAACTGAAAGAACTATTAGAAAAAGTAGTAACGGAAAGCATGAAGAAAGGAATAACTGTTAACTGTAAGAAGACAGAATGCATGCTTATCAACAAAAGCAACAATCCAATATATAAGCTACATACTGGAGACATCAAAAACACACTGATACAGAAATTTAACTATCTGGGACAGAAAGTATAACACAGAAACTGAAAGGTATATAGAAACAGTGAAAGATGCCTTCCAGAGACTAAGCAAAGTATTAAGAGATAAGAAAATTTTATTCCAAAGAAAGAAAAGAGTGCTGAACTCTTATATCTATCTTCTTATATGGCAGTAAATACTGGATATTTTCCTTAATACAAATGAAAAGTGACAGAGATGAATACTAAGAATACCATGATCAGAACATGTGAGCAATGAGGAAGTTTTAATGAAAATAGGAAGAAGTAAACTTACAATGAGAAAGAAGAAGTTTAAATTTTTGAAACACATAATGAGGAAAGAAAGCCAAGCACACACAAGAGTGACATGGAGAAACAGTGAATAACTTAGATGGCAGAATAGGGAAAAAGAGGAATAATAAATGTTCAGAAATTACTTAACTAACATATGTAGTATTGTAATGAACAACAACCAACAGTTGTAATAGTGTTTACTGAAGCTTTATTGAGCTACAACATGGCCATTGTGTAGATGCCTCTTATAGCTATAAGTGTAGAAGAGTTACAATAAAGAGGGGAGATAACTTGAACAGATTTTATCACAACTACATTGATGAGAGATTCACTAAAACAATTTCTCATGCTAACCATCTTTGTTAGCATTCATTTTTTTCTTTTCTTCTAAATTGAACCCAATCAGACTAGTGTTGAAAATAATGATCTGACAGTTGGTTTAACAATTAACTGCTGTTTTCAGGAATTCAGCTACCAATTTCTAAAGCCTCCTTTTTCCATACATAATATAAGGCTTTTTTTATCAACTTTCTTCCTTAAAATAAATGTTTGTTATTCCCTTCAAATGATGACATAACTATATTTCTTATGACGATTTCACTGTCATTGCATTTAATTCAAATAGTCATTCTCTTTTAATCAGTATATAATTACACAAAATGGGTTTTGTTTTGGACAGGTTGATTCTGAACTAATTAGAAACAAAATACAAAATTATTCATTCCCTTTGTAAGCTAATTCTTCTTGCCAACTGACAATATATGTTATTTAAAGTCAAGCTTAAATTTTCAAGTCAAGATACCATATCTGATAGTATATAAAATCATCACCATGGACACATTAACCCCAACTTTCCAGATAAGACACAGGCAATATTTTTGACCAAATTTTAAAGAAAAAAAAAGGATTCTTATATACACATATATAGTGTCCACTTTTTTAAGCACTTTTAAACTGCCTAAACACTTTGTTAATTTTGACTATATTTGTAGTACTTAAAATTTAAATAACTCTAAATACTAAGCATTGCTGTGTCTGACACAAGGTCACAATTTCTGAGCCCCTATGAGATTCAAACCTACTACATAACTGTAATAGACTTCTAGACTAGCTTTCTAACCATTACTCTACTATGAAGTGTTTAACTTACCTTTGTATCAGACAGATTAAGTATAAAGTGTGCAACTTCAATTTTTCCTTGTTTTTATAAAAGGAACATATGACTTTTATATATTAGACATATTTTTGGAGCATGATTCTTTAGATATTGCACATGTTTTTTAGGCATATGACATTTTAGATATTTACATGTTTTTTTTTTTTTGTCAAATGCTGTTTTATAAATTGTACATATGTATTAAACATGATTCTTTAGATAGTGTACATTAGGAAATTTAACTCATGCTGGTTTTCCATTTAAATAGTGTACTTTCCAATTCAACCATCTTTGAGACAATTTATCAAATTGAATCAGATGAAGAGAAATAGATGGGGTATTTTTTTTTTAATTTTACCTTTTACCTTTTTTTAAAAAATGAACCTCTTGTTTTTTTCAATTTGAGATAATTTTTAAGATTTAAATGATCAAAATTTGTTAACATGGAAAATATTTCTATGTTGAGTCACCTTCCAGAAGTTCAAATGAAAACATTTTCTGATTTTGTAATCATGTAGCCTTATCCACTATTCCATTACAGAAAGAATTCTGATTGGTCATGGATAATGTTAAAAAAAATTCCCAAAAACTTTTCAAAATAATGATTACTCAAATTTACCAATTCCACAGAGAG
>CAHIKZ030004678.1:3237500-3322500 GCA_903632075.3 Acanthosepion pharaonis
TATATTATGAACAGATTTTTTTATTGCTCATTTTTGAGCTTGTAAGCAAGATTCTCTCACAAGCCAATGCTACTGTAGTGAGTTCAAGCCTCACTTGATGCTTCATTTTTCATGGCCTTGGGCTGTATGAAGCAAAGCTTTGTATTAAATATCATTATGAATTCTATGCATGTGTGTCAAAGTTCAACATGAAGAATCATCAAAAATACAATCAAGTTCCAAAATAAATGCATTAGTATTTAAAAAGAAAAGAAACCAAAACACATACACATACATATTATGAGTTCATCAACATATTGAATCATATCTCAGAAAGGATTTGTTTATATTCACTCTCTCTCTCCCTCTGTGTCTGTGTATCTCTGTCTGTGTGTGTGTGTGTGTGTGTGTGTGTGTGATATGTGTGCAGAGGCATATGCACCTAACCGCATTAGTAAGTGTGTAGCCTAATGATGAAAATGTATTTAATGAATATTTTTTAACATAATTTTCTTCTTTGTCAATGCACTTAATTCAGTGATGGTAATTTTCTAAGCATAGCTTAGATATGGCACAAAGCCAAAAGTATGTGGCACCCAATGAGGATCGAATTCACTATTCAGTCTTAATTGATCTAGCGAGTCAAGCCTGCTAACCATTACAGCATGTCAAAGTGCCTAAATATGGATATTCTAAGCGTAGCTTAGTTGTGGCACAAGGCCGAAAGTATGGAGCACCCAGTGGGGATTGAACTCACTACTCAGTCATGACTGATGTAGTGAGACAAGCTTGCTAACCACTATATCACGTTGAAGTGCCCACACTTAATTCAGTGAGGAATTATATTGGTTGAACATTATACAGTGAAAACTTCAGCTCAAAATTCAGTTAATAACTACATGTCGAGCTTCAAATAATTCTTCTATTCTTGTATATTAATGTTTGTGTAAGCATGTTTAAAAATTTCTCTCCGTCTCTCTCTCTCTCTCTCTCTCTCTATATATATATATATATATATATATATATATATAGGTAAAACGAAAACAAATGGAGTATAATTCCACTGTCCATAGTATTTTATTTAAAAGAGGGCTAAACACAGAGTAGAGCTAAATATTAAAGCAAAAACATGCTAAAAAATCGCTACATAATTACAATTTCAACACTACACTACAAACGTGACTCACTGGGCGAGTAAAAAGCCGTGTAAGTGCACGTAATCGCCCGAAGAGACACATTTGTAGTGTTGAATCATAATTGTAATTGTGTAGCGATTTTTAGCATGTTTTTGTTTTAATAAACAAAAACATGCTAAAAATCGCTACAAATCTTAAAATAACTAATACACACACACACACACACACACACACACACACATATATATATATATATATATGTATGTAAGCATACTTCTATGACTACACATTTGTGAAGAGTCTCTGTATGTCTAATGATTTGTTATTTTTGCTTCTTTACAGGCCAAATTACAACTACAGAAAATAAACTGAATAGAGAGTATAAAGACGAGCACATCTTGACGGTAAGTAAAATAACATTTCTTCCTCATTTCCAACACCACTGCATCTGCCCCGTCTTTTTCTTCCGATGATAGGTTTTCTACATTCTGAAGGAGAATCATTCTGTAGCAGTCTCCAATCTCCAGAGAGAGAAAGTTCACTGTTCAAGAAAGATGATTTTGAATTGAATTAATTGCTCTGTTTGCTTTCATCTCGGTAACAAAAGCAAATGTCAAACTTCACTTTTTAAAATTATTTTTGGTAATATCGTATAAGTTGTTGTCATGCGGTTAATATTGTTCACTTCATCTTGAGACACTGTCGACATCAACCTTCAAGCCATTAACTTTTGCATACGCCAAGCTTCGCTTAAAATAGTGAAGACTCTTGAATAAAAAAAAAAAAAAAAAACAAATGGCGGTCACTTTCTAATTCAATACAAAATATGTTGTTTCTATCGTAATCAACATATTTTATGCATCGAAAAAGAAAACGAAAAAAAAAGATTTTTTTTCTATAAGCTACAATTAAGAAACTTATTCTTCTATAAATCACGGCTTACGGCCGTATTACGTTGAAATACCGGTTCTCATACAAACACCGAAATTAAGCAACGTTGAATCTGGTCAGCATCTAGATCAGTGTTTCTCAAAATTTTTAAGCAACAGCACACCTAGGAACAAACGAACATATCACGGCACACTTAGCAAAGTTTTTAAGCGGTACACATTTACATGTTATGAAATAAAACCATAGATTTTTTTTAAAAATACACACACAAATATGAACTTATTTTACTTCAATATTTCTATTCAACTATTTGTGAAGTTTATTTTAGTGTGAAACCTGTGCAAGGGGTGGTTTTGCGATTTCTTCAATGTTTGGTCGAATGTGCAATAAGCAGACTCTCATTTCTTCTTTAGACTCTCATTTCTTTCTTTCATAGTCTTTCTCGCTTCTTATTTTTGATGTTATTTAGGGTTGAGAAGCTTAATTTATATAAATAAGAAGTAGAAAATTGCAATAAAACTCATAAAGCCTATAAAGCCTTTTTAGCTGATGTGGGATAAAAGTTTAATACTTATTCATATATTCAAAGACTAACACTGTACCATTACTAATTCCACACACCTTATATATGTATACCGTGACAATATATTGCGGCACACTTAGGAGGATCACGCGGCATACGAGTGTGTTGTGGCACGGCGGTTGAGAATCAATGAGATGATCGTTTGGAAATACCATATGCAGTAATCGTGAATGCGCGGGTGGTGTAATGGACAACGGTTTGGAATTGGAAATCAAGGACCTGAGCTTCAATTCCAAGTTCCAGTTTTTTTTATTCACTTAAACGTAAATACCCTTAAACACTCATATATTCTCAAAAATACACGCAAATACACTTACACGCAAATACATATTCTTCCCCTAGCTATGGATTAATTAGTGGGATTTGTATCGGTAAATCATTATTATCTTACAATCTTAAAATATTTTCTGCCTTTAAATAACCTGCACATGTTTGACAAACCGTAAAAAAAATCAATCTATAAATCACGGAATTGATTCAATGATTTCAACTGTTTTTCCTTTTCTCCGATTCGTTCTATTTCACGATCTGTCGATTCGTTAACGCAACGGCATGTTCCCGATCTTTACTGTTGACAAAGTAAACGTTTCTCTCAATTTACTTGTGCATCACGGATCCTTATAAAAACGTGACACGGGTGTCTGTCATCAAAATGCATGAGTAGAAAGTTGCGAAGTCATTTGTTGTTGCTTTTTTTCTTTTTTTTTCTCTTTATTGTATTCTTTCCTTTCTGGAGAAGTTCAGTCACAAAGTGATCTGTACCACAATGATTGATTCCAAGCAAGTGATCATTAGCAAGGATTTCCATCGGGTTATATCGGTGTCACGATGCATGTCTTTGTACATGATCGCAAAATCGTTTCTTTAGATGATTCCATGTAAAGATTCGATCAAGTGGGTCTTCTACTCTTCAGATGACATGTCCAAGAACATGCTGTCAGCATTGGAGGAAATTCACTTTGATGTCGGTACATGTTACTTTGTCGAGTGGAGAAATTAAATTTCTTCAAATCAGATAAAGAATATGTAAAAGATGTGACCCCCACCCGCAGCCGGCTTCTTCAGAAGTCGACATCAGCTTCGACCTCACCGTGAAGAAATATATTCCATCCTTTAAACTGTTACGATGGTATTCACTAAGAACAATTTCACGATGTCTATATACAAGGGGTTGCTAAAAAGTTTTCGGCTTGATTCTCTTTCACGTACCGTGTCCCTTCAAGACGTGGACGATCATAGTTCTCCACTGCCCCTATTGTGTTCAATATGCCAAATTTTCCTAAGGGCTTTTAATAGTTTGTGTCCAAGAAATTCTAGCTCTCTCTCTTTGATCCTAAATATACACCCTTGTGCAAATTAATTATACAGGAAGATGTGGAGGGCCATGATCACCTACACCCTTGTGCAAATTGAAACAAACCGAATAATTCCGTTATTATTTACTTATTTTTCGCATTTTTCCAATGAAAGATGACCCAGCAAAACATGTTAGTACTTCGTATGTCCATTCCACGAAGTCGTTTCCTTGCAGATTGATTACAAATTCTCGATTGGATTTTCTCACTGATAAAGCTTGTCAGTGTTTTCGTGCAGCGTTACAATTTTCGTACGATTCCTTGGAGTAACGACCATCACAGACAATGGCCGTAGGACAACTAATCAACAGTCGAGACAATAGTGTCTCGGCGTGATGAAAATCTGATGCAATCACGGATGACGCAATATTTTTCAAGGCCAAAAAAATTTCATCATACAACCCGAAAATAGATTCATAGGACTGCACACCACAGCAAATGACCTAATGTGAGAAAAAAATAGAAATCGATTACACTCTGTCATTCCAGTGGGTCTAAAGCTGACTGCATAGTGAAAGAAAGGAAACTAAAGCAGTTGTTTCAATTAATTTGCACAAGGGTGTATATCTGAATCTGTATTTATAGTTTATAAAGACGAATATTAGGAATCGTATTTATTTTTAACTTAGTTAACATTTACACAATTTACATTGTTCGGATTGTTTTCCTCATCTTTATTACAATATGCACGACGTTTCGACCGTTGTGCGTTCCGGCCTTCATCAGGTATCTCCTTCTGATCCTAAATATATGTGTCCATTTTATTTCCATTTTCCTTCAAACGTTCTCATTACTCACATGTTCAGTCCATGCTATTCTCAGTATCCTTCTGTAGGACCGCATCTCTGTGCCTTCAAGTCTCTTCTTTGTCTGTGAGAAAACTGTCTCGTATACACTGGCATATAGGAGGACTTATATTACATAGCAGTTCAGCATTCTTTTCTTTGTTTCTAACGAGATTTTCCCGTTTCTTAATACTTTACTTAGATTTGGGGAGGCATCTTTTTCTATTTTAATGCGCCTACTTTACAAAATCAATATACTGATGTGTAGTTATTAACCTTTATCACTCTGCATTATTAATATTACTTCACTTTCTATTGCATTCTTTTTCAAGGCCTCTCAATTGCATTATCCTTATTGTTAATTTCACTCAAAGTTGTTTCCTATTGCCATAGCAGGATATGACAGCACAAGTATTAAATTCAAACACACTATTGTTCAGGGATCAGTCACCTTCAGTGACAGGATAAACTTTTCGTACAGCAAATGAAGTCATCTGCAGGTTACAATACTGCGCTGGAATAGTAGGTGGAAATGTGAAATTTTCAGCACTCCCGGGTTTTATTAGTATTAAAAATATCAGAAAATAGAAATTTATAGAATAGCCTAAGACAGAATCGCAATATATTTTTCAATGGAAAAAATTAATGAACATTTACAGTGATGAGAAAATTATCACTTACAGTAATGCCTGCTATTTCAATGCGTTGATATTAGCGGTGCATATGTACTATGTGGGCATTCTGAACTTGGTCTACGACTGTAGGCTCATTCATTTGATTACCGACGCGCCGAATAGAATAAACCATTTGTGCGTCTGCATAGATAGATAGATAGATAGATAGATAGATAGATAGATAGATAGATAGATAGATAATCCACGAAGGTTGCTTTTATTATATAAAAACTGAATGGCAAGATTAGTGCAGATTTTTTTTTAATTTAATTGACATATAAGTCAATAAAGTTTTTGAAAGAATCACCGAATTTTCGGTTTCTCCAGCACACTTTATTAGTCCTTAGGTACTGAAGTCAGTCATTCAATATATATATATATATATATATATATATATATATATATATATATATATATATATATATATGTGTGTGTGTGTGTGTGTGTGTGTATTTGGGCAACAACCATTCTTTCAAACATGTTTCGTTGACTACGACGACAAAAAAAGAAAATTTGATTCATGTTTGATTGAGTTTTTCTAGTATTCTTAAATTTGTTTGACCGTAGTCTCTTGTCTCAAGCGCTTTCGGCCATTTCAATAGCCAATTTTCAATGGGTTTATTATTAATTGTTATGAATTTCTTTCAACGGTTGTCTTTTAAGATGTAATTGCGTGATGCATATTGTATGATAGAATTACATATATATATATATATATATATATATATATATATATATATATATATATCTTCCTCGATCCTTGTAGTGTCACGGATCCTGTCTCAGCAACGCGACGATAAACAACTGCAAAGATTGGATGGCTCGGCTGCATTCACTCTGGAAACGCAGTCTGATACACCCATACAGCCTCGCGTCCATTAGCATTCGCGCGACCGTATGTCAAAATCATATCTGCCTGCTCACGATAGGAATATTCTGCCATTGTTAAACGGAACACTTCTCAGTTAACTCACGACTACACACGCTAAACGTTGAAGACAAACTAACCACAAATGTACACGAATGAGAAATGTAACCTAGTCTAATGGCAACACAGCGCCATCCACTGTAAACTTTCTTTAAACTTAATAAATCATAAATAAAGGATGTGCGGTCATATGTTTATATGGACTTTTGTCCTTGGTTTTGTGTGAGGAACACGCCCCAATGTTTGTAAAGGTATTTTTGATACACCTTGCATTTATATATATATATATATATATATATATATATATATATATATATATATATATATATATAATTATTTATTTAAAAATTATAACATAAATATGTTATAAAAACAAAATGGCTATTTTTGTAGTGATTTTATAACATGTTTATGTTATAATTTTTAAATAAATAATTATATCTGCTCTACTCTGTATTGAGCAATCTTTTAAGAATAGTAATTGTTGGTTATTGGAATTTATTCCGTATACACCAATCATATATATATATATATATATATATATATATATATATATATATATATAAAGCATCTTTCCTTCCAATTACAATTTCCTAATAACAATGTACAGCAAGTGTTCGCATCTACTCAAATAATTTGTATTGTAAAATATAATTTTGACTACATTCAAGTCTAATTATAGAATAGTTTCCATTATTTATTAACAAATAATTTTCTTTATAATAATGTGCCAATTTCTGCAGCATTGTTAATGTAAAACAGCAAAAACGGCACATCGCGGCAAGATTTTTGTTGGCACAGTTAAAATACTCTAACGTTCAATTTGCAATCTAATAATGTGAACTTTACATCAGTATTCTTCTTGAATGATCTGAGGGAAGTAGATGCAAATATACATTAAAAGCTATTTATAGAAGATTTTTTCCTTTTCGTGCAAATAATTATAATTATATAAATGCTAAATGGATTTGCATCGTGATCAAAAGTTGCTTCATGCAGCCTTTAAGCGACTGTTTCTTAAATCTATAGAAGCCGTATAATTGGGCCATGTTTTATTGTTTTATGTCCCAATTAACCGGAATATATTAAGATTATATTATAAGTATTATGTGTTTGACGTTATTTCTGTTATGTGGAATTGATAAATTTATAATGTCATAAAATACGTCTCTTTGCATTTAACATTTTTTTTCTCTCTCTCTCCTTAATTTTTGGGGGTCATTGTCCCAAATCACAGGTCACAGTCCGAGACAATGGTGTCCCAAATCTCAGCTCATCTACTCAGGTTGTCATCCACGTCGAGGATGAGAACGACCACGCACCAGAGTTCATTAGCAGTCCATACCGCCTGCAGGTGCCCGCCTCCGTCAAGGGCTCAGCCTTGTTCCGAATCATGGCCAAGGACATTGATGTCGGCAGCAACGCCGAGATCATTTACAGTATCAAGCGGAAGAAGCAATATGACTTTTCCATTGATCCAGACACGGGAATTATTTCCTGCGAGAAGGACCTCAAGGCAGGATCGGAATATGATTTTGTTGTAAGTAAAATGCTTCTTCTCTCTTTCACTTGGTCTTTCTTTACTTTTTCAACTCTTTTTTTTATTATTACTAGTTGTAGTATTACTCTCTCTTCTACTTCTTTCTCTTCCTTTTCTTTTCTTCTTTTTTCTAGCGCTTCATTTTGAATTGTTGCGTTTTTTCTCATGATTCGCAGCTGTCTTTTCCCCGGATGTGCGGGTGGAGTAATGAATAGCGTTTTTGTATGAGAAAATCAAGTTCGAATTCCAATCGGGTTCGTTATATTCACTTACGCGCAAATACCCTTGGGAAAGGTATTAATCCATTACCTCCCCCAACTATGTGTTAAATAGTAGATCTGGAAAATCATTATTATTCTAAAAAAAAATAATTGTTGATGCAATATTTACTCGCAAATGAAAATTATTATTATTCTTACAGTCCGAAATATGTCCCGGCTTTAAATAACCTACAAAGGGTTGATAAGCCATAAAAAAACATAACAACCCTTTCCTTTTCTCTTTCTTCTCACTCACTATTCCTTCTTCTTCCTTTTTGTCGGTTATGTTTCTCTCTCTCTTACTCTTTATATTCTAATATCTTTTCCTGTCTCCTTAACTCTACACCTGTTACTATCTATCTATCTATCTATCTCATCTTCTGTCTATCTATCTATCTATAGATAGATAGATAGATAGATCCATCTCATCTTGTATCTATCTATCTATCTATTTGATGTCTATTTTCTCTCTATACTTTTATCTATGTCTTTAATTCCCAATGACCTCCCTGTAACTAATTAGCTTGCTTATGGCTCCCGTACGGGGAGTTCAAACCGACTATAAGGATTTTAAATCTAAATGTTCAAGACCGGCATAACCAAAAAACAAAAAACAAATTGAGCGAGTGGGGTATATACACCTATTTTCCTCTTGAAAAGACGAAATTCCCGTGCTTGCAAAAACTTCGGTAAAAATATTTAACTATGTCTCCCCACCAACCATCTATTTGACGTGCCATCATACAGTGTTGAGACACTATTACGAACAAACGAATCATCATTTCACCCCAAGCAAGGCAATAAAGCCACTAAGATGAAAGGGGTTACTGATTGTTAAAGAATATGTGAAAAAGATACTAAGTAGAGAGGATAATAAAAGAACAAGAATTAAAAGACAGAACATAATGATTGACATTTCATTTAATATTTTATAGATCAAAGTTGGCAGGGAAGCAAGAAGCCTAGTTCCACAAGCGAGAAGTGCGAGAGAAGAAACTGTTAACATAGAACTTACGGTTTAGTTCTATGTTAATGCTTAAAATATATCCGTGTATACTTTTTATTCAAATTAGCTCTTTTATTTACATTTATCCCATTTAATTTCTCATTTAAATGTGTGTGTTTTGTAGGTGAAGGCAACAGACAAGGGCGTTCCTCCCAAGAAGTCATCGGCCAAAGTCAAGATCAAGGTTGTGAATGTCAAGAAATATTCGCCCAAACCGCCGGCGTTCAACAAAAAATACATTACGGAGGAAGTAATGGAGAACGATGAAGTAGGCAAATGGATCGTGTTGGTGCAAGCTTTTGATCCTGATAGAGATAAGATTTGGTACTCTATTGTTGGTAAGGCACCTCATCCAATTATTGAATTGAAATTATTAGGAAATTTCATTTTTATTACTCTTAATGTATTTCTATTACTTTAAATAGTGTAAAATAATTTTATATATTTTTCTTCTTTTTTAAAATAGTAAATCGGTATGTATATGTTGTGACTAAGTAAATTGTTAGAGAAATAACAAAACAAGTGTTACAGATATATCATATATTAAACAGTAAGTACAACAGAAGAATATTACATAACTAGTGGGTGGGTGTCGGTTGACCCAGTGTTCAATCTATTCGACTGTTCCCCCAAACCTTTCTCTCCTACTAATCTTATGGTAGGCGGAAGAGTCCAACATAGACTCTTTAGAGGGAGGACACCACAACAGTATATATATATATATATATATATATATATATATATATATATATGAATTGGAATCAAATATAGATCAAATATGGATTGAAATCCAGCATAATGATAGGATAAGGAATAAATAGGTAGCGTTTATAAATCTAGCATATTTCGCTTTTATTTGATGATGTTTTAATAAAAGCGAAACATCTTAGATATATAAACCATTCCGATTTGTTCCTTATCCTATCACATATATATGTGTGCGTGTGTGTTTGTGTGTGAAGCACTACCCAAATTTTAAACTGCGCTCCCAAGCCAAATGCAGTACAAAATTTTACTGCCCTTTATGAGCAGTACCATGAAACCAATATATATATATATATATATATATATATATATGAAATTATGATTTTTGGGGCAAAAAACGTAGATTAGTTTCTTAGGCAAGCTGTCTTTGTAATTATAGTGCTCAATATCGAAAGATAGATTATTGGTAACAATAATAAAAACAATCAAACAAAATACGTGGTACATCATCTCTCCAGGAAATCTAAAACATAGTTCTAACAATCACATTCGCCATATTGTCTGGAGAGATTTGTTCATTTAAGTTTATTTTAATAGCTTTCTTTTGTTTAATTAAGAGAAATCAAAAATAATCCCATCTTTAGATTGACCTAGATCTTTGGTGATGAAACCCAACATGAACAAATGCAGGTGAAAAAGAATGTTTTTAAATAATAATAAATAAATTAACAACACTTTTCGCAGATTCTGAAATCCATTCATCAGGAGGCAAATGTACTTTTGATTTATTTTCAGATAATACATATGTGCACGGCATTTTGAAATTACGTGTACATATTTATCTTACATAATACAGATACTGATAGATATTTTAATTCCCCTCAAAAAGTCATAGAGGACTGATCACCAAGAATGATGACGACAAAATTAAATAATAAACTAGTTTGAAAAAATGAGTGAAGTCAAATTTTCAAAGCATTTAATATGCATCGTCTAAAAGTTTCACGTTTCAAGCCCATTGAGATGTATGTGTGGATTAAAAAGCATAAAATTGCACTATAGGCAGACACGCTGGCGCGCGCATGCGTATGTGTATGTGTGTATGTGTGTGATGAAGCGCACAGGTAAAACAATTTGCCGTTCGGAAGCATGAACAAATAAAATAATCAGTGTGTTTTGTATATCCTCTAATCCAAAGTGTTTGCAAATATCCCTGGGCTCAAGGTTGCCAGTCAAGCCCATCACATCTGACCTTGCAAAATAGAAATGAAGCAAGGTCGAGTTGCAAGTCTGAGCGAGCAGATAGCCGAGCCCAACGCAATGGTTATCTGACAATCTCGATCAGTTTGTTTGTTTTTTGTTTGTTTGTTTTTTGTTTTTTTGTTTGTTTGTTTTTTGTTTTTTTGTTTTTTTTGTTTTATCATAAGCTCAATGAAAATACTCGCTCAGACTTAGATTAGTTTAAACATCTAAAAATCCAGGTTTGACACGCCGATATAATAAATTACTTCTGATATTCCGGTACTTCAAATAAAACAAGTTTTTTCAATGATATTTATTCAAAACACTATTTACGTATGAATTTTCCAACGCCGAAAGAAAGACGTAATATTGACGTTTCACTAAATGCTAAAATGGTGACCTGGATAATGATTTTCGCGCCCATTTGAACAAAATAGGGCACAAGGCCGAGTTTCAAGTAGGAACTCCACCCGTACATGGGACTAGGGAGAAAAATTGCTCAAATTTCCTCAGGTGCTAGAAATTAAACCTCATCAACCTCATTTATTTAAAAGAATGGGTTACATATCTCCTAGGGAAATAGTCCTCTAAAGTTTATCATATTTTACTTTCTTGTACCCCCATTGAAGTTCTGGTTCGTCTACGGAAGCATAAAATATTTAAGCTAATTTCGGCTCGATGTCACAAGCATTGGAAACGAAGGAGGGTCGAACTCAGCACTCTGTAGTAATGACTATCACAGACTAGGTCACTAACCATTATTCCACACACACAGGTGCCACAAAAATGGTTATATGCAGTGCAGTATCATGCTTGAATATCTGTAAAATGTAAAGTGGAATCGAGGAACTGAAAATATGTAATTCTTCCAATTTAAATAGTCTAATGATTGTCAAGACAACTTCTGGAATCTCTTTGAACAAGTAACAACATTGGACAAACCCTGAGCTCCTTCACTCAGGAATTAACACGCTCGCAATAAGAATTGTAGCCAGAATGATATAAAATTAAATGGTACTTTTCTGAAGATGGTGTAAATAAACACCAAAATTTATAGTTTGCTTTCATTAACTCAAGTTCAAACAAATTTGAATTTTATTTAAGGTCTCGTTTAACATGGACTATTAGTTTATTCGCTGAAATACAAAATTACTAGTTGATACACGAGTTTTAATTAAGCACCAAAATATATATAGTCTAACCACTCTCCAATGGCTAACGTTGGTGACTTTCAAAAGTGATTTCACTTGACATTGTCAGAGATTATTTAGCATACAAGACTTCACTGAACCAGATGCCTATTTCCCCGAAATACTTGTGGTGCGTGTTCGAATACAGATGAAAGCAGATTTTTTAGGGATAATTTTCAATGCAAGCCTGGCAAATTTCAGTGACTTTCGCAGCTAGAGATATACCATGGCAAGGTTCAGTTAAGTTTAATGAATTAGAATAATTTAAGGCATCTGTCAGGAAGCAATATTTTACAAGCTCGTGAATAATATCGTGTGTAATAAGTTAGCATTGCACTAGTTGCTCAATTCTTGCGGTCTTATACCAGACAATACTTTGTAAATATCTACTCACATACTCTATAGGCTATATGAATGCATATATCTTATATACATACACCCAAAATTATATATATATATATATATATATATATATATATATATATATATATATATATATATATATATGTAGTAATTTCAATTTTCATACACCAATTATTTCCGTTTCGTACGCCGTTCATCCACGTCTCGTGTTAAAACGTGTCAAGATTACAACTTAAAATGATATTGTTCTAGGTGTGAACTCCTGTGATTTTTCCGGAAATTTCCTTGCGAAATGCTACTTCTAGTTGGAGAATGAGGTTTACTTTTTTTTCAAATCGTCTGACTGCTTTCGACCTCAGGAAGGGCCGATCGAAACCAGACTTCTCCGACTTCCCCTTGCTAGTTTACCGTGGATGACGAGTTGTTTGTTTCATGGTTAATGCCCTGTAATCGTAAATTTATATAAATTATGAGCCTTGATTACTTGTTTTCCCTTCATTCGACCACGTGTACCAGCATGGCTATATTTGATTAATCCTTTGTAAATATCTACTCACATACTCTATAGGCTATATGAATGCATATATCTTATATACATACACCCAAACATTATATATATATATATTATATAGCAGTCGTAAGCGCGGAAAATGGAATCAACAAGAGAACAATTTCAGCTCGGTTTGTTATATTCACTTCGAACTAATGCCTTTAGAAAATTCATGAACCCATCTCTATTACCCTTATCCCAACAGCTATAAGAATGGTCTGACAGTCTGGGCTCTTTAGCCTTGGTTAGCAACCGGTTTTGGAGAGAAATTACTCTGAATTAAAAACCGTGAAAGAAACAATATGAAACCACTCTACCCTCTCGTAAAATTTACTAATGAAACCCTGCAATGTACCGATATTACTCATACAAATGTGCGTAGGTTTGCTTAATAAAAAAAATCCTTGTGGTGCATTTCATCTTTGGACTAGAATGACTGAATACTTCCATATCTTTCGACGGAGAAACGTGCACTCCTAGAGTTTTTCTCTTTTTAATCTAATCGAATTCGTTTATAAGATTTAAACATTGATGTTCGACTTTTTTCCTGTTCATATCGCTAAGCTTTGTACATTTAGCTGGGCAGAATTTATTGGACTGAACAAAAATTCGATCGTTCGTAAAGTTCCTGTCATTTTCATTTTTTCTTTATCTTTCCGTTCGACATTTCTAGATTTAACCAGAGCAGATAAGTGGGAGTGATTGCCAAAAAATATCCTAAACTGGTTTTACCTGCATAACTAAATAAATCCCTGCAGTCTCAAGACAGACTAAACTTCTGGAAAAGAAAATAATGGCCTCCTGCTACAAAAGAGAGTCAGGTGGAAAAGATAGAAGAAAAAAATACTATGTGCAGTAAAAACATTTTTTCAGAGATTTGCTTAAAATAATACAAGGGAATTTTTACTAACTGGATTTAACTTCCAACAGAGGGCGCTCTACTCAGACGCCACCTCCACAACAAATGTCTATAATATTTACTTTAGCTACTGATTTAGCGAAAAGTTCATGTGCAGACAATCCACTGACATGATTAAGATTTTAACCATATTTGTGCATTTTTAAGTTCGTATCGAACGTAGTTATAAAGATCAGTATTGTTTTTGTAGATTTCAATCTCATAAAAAATGTGTTTTGCGGAGAGCAGAACAGAATTGATAAAATCTAAACATTTAAAATATCTCGATGTTGGAATCAGTTAAAACAAATTTAGTATATAGTATATAAGTTGAAACCAGAACAGGTTACGCTGGGGGTATTTATGTCCAACATCGTAAGGTGCTACAAAAAAAAAACATTGACATGAAAAATAGTCATTTTCATAAAAGGCTTCATCAAATCTAGACTCTCATACGGATGTCATGCTTGACATCTAACAAGTTCAAAAATGCCTAAATTAGCAGGTATATACAACAGTTTCTCAGATCAATGAGTAAAAATGGCTTCAAGCGAATGAATCTTTTAGGTCTTAATGAAAACTATCCTGCCTAACATCTTATAGATTGGCGCTACATAATCACGAACAAGAATCTTTACCAAATAGCAAAGTTCGCATCACTTGAACACTTCCAACAGCAACAACAACAAAAATTAGTAGCTACTCATTTGTGTTGCTGAAATTTAAAGAAATAAGCTGTTAACTTTCCAAACTACCACAAACAAAAGGTTAGGAAGGAAACTTCCGTCAGTACTAGAAAGGGTGAAAACAGTGAACTTGAGAAGACTGATTTCCTGAAAAACTGTTTTCAGAAAAAGATTTGATAAATTTCAACCGACAATAAAGTTAACTTTTCGACCAATGAATACCTAATGGTTCCTGCATGAAAACGATTGTCTCGCGCTTATTATTTACATTATTCGGACTATTGTCCTCATCTTTGTCGCCATATTTATTACAATGTTTCGGCCGCTGTACGCTCCAGCCTTCTTTATACAACGTAGGAAAAGTTGTAATAAATATGGCGACAAAGATGAGGACAATAGTCCGAATAATGTAAATAATGTACATAATAGCTCATCTCAGAAATATAGACAGATACTATTAACATAATCACAAAATGAATAGTGTTTATTTTTGTGGAGAGATTAATCATAAACTTAGTTGTATTAAGAATAATATTTATTTTGTGAACAGCTCTGTGAAAGAATATGATTTATTTTTGTGGCGAACTTCCTTTAAAAAAATACTTGTATCAGGTTTCTCTGTAATGCTTCGGTGTAAAGATCAATATTTTTTATATAGCGTTTAGTCGTAAATAGTATTTATTTTTCATTTTTATCTCGGTCCTTCAATGAGCATTTTCGTTTTTTTACCAGCAACAACAGACAATTTGGTGTCAGTGTTTGGCATAGCCGAGAGCATTTTATAGATGTACAAAAGATTCTAAGTCATGGTTTTATAAACAGTCGATATACAAATAGGATAATCCCGGATTACATTCATTGACTTGATTAAGAAATAGGATTTGCTTTATCTGCAGAGGAAACTCATCCACCCCGTATGATTAATCAGTTATTAGGAAAATATTTTTTTAGTGAATTTTGGGGGTCAGTTTTCAGCTGAAAAAATTCAAGAATAACCAAAATGGAGAATATCCGATAAGGGATCCTAATCGTCGAACTTAATGGGTTAATCCAAGTAAATAAGAAAAAGTAGGAAATAAATCTCTCAAGCCGTTAATAGTGAGTAAATCGTTCTCTCAGTGTTGTATGAATATAATACCATGTCAAATTTGGTTAAAATCCAAGAAATATTTATATTACAAGCAACGCTCTACAAATTTTGCCATGTTTTCGATTTACAAAGAACAGAAATCAATAGATATTAATTTATACTTTATATCGTTAAATGTTCTATTTCTGCATGCTATTTCGGCAATGTAATGCATAAAGATCTGAGAGGCTTTTTCTCCTTTATTGAATTATTATTATTATTATTAACTCTTAGAGAAGAAAGAGAATTAAGAAAAGATTTACATTGTTCGGACTTTTGTCCTCATCTTTATTGTCATATCCACGACGTTTCGGCCGTTGTACGCTCTGGCCTTCTTCAGATGATATACTTTGGAATTTCAAACTGAACCTTTTATTTAGTCCACGTGCAATGCTTTTTCTGTGTATCGCAGTTTTTGTTATTTCCCCTTAGTAACTCAACTCTCCAAGTTTTTTTTTTGATCACCTCTGCTGTAGCCAGTGAACTCACAACTCTTTGGGTCAAATCATTTTTGGATTACTTTAACCAGCGCTTTTATCCACTGGGCCATGTGACTTTGGGGACACCGTTGTCCTCATTTTTATTGTCATATTCACGACGTTTCGAACGTTGTACGCCCGGCCTTCTTCAGATGATATAAAATGAATAAAAGAGTTGGTTGAAGTAATTGTCATACAACAAATGCAAACTACCAACGTCCCACCCCAGGTGGACGAACAAAATGACAGAAGAGTTGTATAAAATGTATACTAAACTATTTGATTAATTACTCTTAATTAATCAACTAATGGAAAATTTCAAGATGAGCACAGTCGCCATCTTATCGTATGCCTGGAATATAATTGGTTATAAATACGTTCATTAATTTTCAACCTTTGTTCGCAAAACTTTGTATTGGCAATATTGTTACCACAAAGGTTCGGTCAATACACAATCTACAATCTTATTCAGATGTATAATTAATAAAGACAAAACACAATCTCTTTTTTTTTTTTTTTTTTTTTGCGACACAAGTTCTTAACAGGTTGACTTATACACATTGTGTAACTTAATTGAAACAAAACGAATAATTCCGTTATTATTTACTTTCCCTTCGTATTTTTCCAATGAAACATGGCCCAGTGCACATGTTAGTATTTCGTATGTCCATTCCATTAAGTCGTTCCTTGCAGATTAAGAACAGATTCTCAATTGAATTTAAATCAGAAGAGTTTCCGAGCCAGTCTGTCGTTCTTTGATTTGCACACTGGTAAAGCTTGCCAGTGTGTTCATGCAGAGTTACAGTTTTCGGACGCTTCCATGGAGTAATGACCATCGCAGACAATGGCCGTAGGACAACTAATCGACAGTCAAGACAATAATGTCTAGGCGTGATAAAAATCTGATGCAATCATGGATGACGCAATATTTTTCAAGGCCAAACAAAGTTCATCATACAACCCGAAAACAGATTCATATTTCTACACACCACTGCAAATGACCTAATCTGAGGAAAAATAGAAACCGATTACATCCTGTCACTCCAATGGGTCAAAAAATGACCGTATGGTGAAAAAAAGAAAACTAAAGCAGTTGTTTCAATTAATTTGCACAAAGGTGTACTTTGTATATTTTAACTTTACATAATGCTACTAGAAAATGTAGTGGAATGGATGTACATGCGAATAAGAACAACACCAAACATGCCACAAGACGCGTGGCATGTTGCATATATAAAAAAAAAGACTACTCTTTCTCTCAAATATCGTTTTAAAAATATTCTTTCCAAGTGTCATACAAAAGAGATCTCTTCTTTTCCTTACGAATTATAGCCCTGAATAAAACTGCAGAATTCATCGGCTGGGATTTTGTGCTGGTGACATCAACAATACAAAGAATTCAATTGCTATAGTGATGTCGTCTGGAATAATCATGCCGATGGGAAAGATTCAAGTTTGTAGTTTTTATTCCCGGAATAATATAATCATTCCGCGGAGAAAATTATTTGAAAAAATAATAAACATCGTGCCAAAGGGAAGGAAATAATCTACAAGTCCCGACATTTGTATTTACTACATACAATTAGTCTTAAAGTAATTATCTTCTGAAAGCATTTTAGTGCAAAGTAATATAATTTTAACATAGTAAAAGTTTCAAATAGTTCTGAACAGTTTTTGGAATTCGATCTAATTTATCTTCTTTTTTTTTTATTTATTTCAGATGGAAACGAAGATCACAAATTTAGCATTCGCCCAGAGGATGGCTTGATATTTGTGGCGCGGACTCTAGACAGCGAGACCCAAGATCATTATAATATCACCATAAGGGCCACAGATGGAATACATCAAGACTTTGCCTGGGTAAATTACAGTTTCTTTCCCTTCATTAATTCATTATTATTATTATTATTATTATTTGATTAATTTTGCCTTTTGTGGCTATTTTTTAAAAGAATTATGACAAACTCTCTAGCCTGTATCCTCTTGACATCGAGGCGCTTTTTTCTTTTAATCCTTTTCTTGTCTTTGTTTTTTTTATTTATCCTTCTATCCTTATTATTATTATTATTATTTTCAGTTGTACATCAAAGTTCTAAATGTGAATGACAACCCACCGATATTTACCCAGAAAGAATATATCGGAGAGGTCTATGAGTCTGCCGCTATTGGTAAAACAGTGCTGCAGGTATCAGCAACTGACCGTGACACAGGGCGTCTCTTTTATTCGGTTGCCTCGGCCACAAATTCAGCTAGTAAACGAAAATTCCATATAGATTCGGAAAATGGTGAGTACCCCCAAAAAGTTTGTTTGAATTATTCTCTTGTTAACGAACAAACAATAAGATCAAAAAATAAATCGATGCGCTTTTCTTTCTAAATAGAATAGCGATGTGGGTGAGATTGAATGGCATCTACACAAAAATAAACATGATGCAGACTGATACAAACTGGCCAGAATTGAAAACATTTGAATAATACAAGGCGATATTTCCATGGCTGGTGGTTTCGGACTGTATATAAGGGAGGTAATCCGGATTAAATTTATGGTGGGAGATGAAAAGATAAAAAAAATATTGGGAAATTTTCGCTTATGGATTATATTTACGAGGAAAAATTGTTTGACGTATTTATTCATTTTCAGGTACTTTCTATGGTGGAGTATAAATAATGTCATTCTTTGAGACAATACAGAAAGAAGAAAAAAATGGATATGTAATGTTGTGGATTCCGGGATGAAATCCGGTCTCAAAGGAATGACAAACGCAGGAAGGAAATATAGCAAATAAATATATTGACGTAATAATACAATTGGTAATGCGGTTAGTAGATCCAGAAATGTGGTTAGTAGCAATAATAATATATATACAGTCTGGAAAATTCAGTATCGAAGTATGACTTCCTTCTGAGTCTACGTGCTCGCAACTGTGACTCCTGCCAAGCGGTCACCTCACACTCACACTCTCTCACTGTATCACTGTATCACTCTGACTTCCGGGTATTCACCGGCAGCAGTACAGGTACATACCGGTCGAGTTCACTTGTATGAAAAAGGGGTGGACCCCTTAACATGTAGCCTACTGTATTAGATGATCAAAATTTTAATTATAAAAAATGGATATATTAGATAATTAGACGATCAAAATTGTAATGATAAAAAAAATGTGTATATAACCTACTGTGTTAGATAGCATATAAGTGTACAATCCGCCCTTTGCCCAAAATGCAAAAAAAAAACAATATCTCCTTAGTCGTATATACAAAGTTGAGATATCTGGTTGGCTAATGCTAACTCAAACGTCAAACCAGTACTTGGTCCTAGCCTGAAAGGTTCTCAGCCCAACCAAGAAAGATAACCAAAAGTCATGAAACTTATCGTCATTAACATTTTCATCCGGCATTTCAAAACACTTCGCCTATGATTTCTCAAGTTCCTTTAACTTACTCAAAGATTTTCTGATTGGTCACTGAAATACTGATTTCGGGAAGTACCGTATATTTCCGCGTATAAGGCGATTTTTAAAATAGGGGTCGTCTAATACAATAATTGCAAAAAGCTAACCTTAAATCCTGTAGTGTATCTCCACTGGTAAGTAGGCTAGTATGCTTGCGTCATTGATCGTAGTAGGCTAATAACTGCCTCGGTATGGTAACTACTGATGTAAATATTTCAAGTTGAAACGATTCACGTTATAATGCTGTGCTTCAGTTATAAATGTAATAAAACTATTTTACTTCTGAATTTCGCATTAAAAGGCAATATTCAAGAGACGATTACGCAATTTGCAAAAAGTTCTGCTGAGCAACACGCACAAAAGTAACAAGTAAATATTTCGTTCTTGATTTGTAGAGCTATGGGTGCATTTACATCAATCATTATTTCTCATAGTAGTGTTAAATTACAACATTTACGATATCATACAATTTATACTTTTATATATAATCTATATATATTAAATTCATTGTGGCGTTAAATAACAATAACATCTAGTATAACATTCAAAATGTGTTTTTAATAATAGACATTATACAGTAATTTTTGCGGTGTTAAGCAACAAAATATAACATAAAATCTTTGTTTCTGATTACAGAATAAAAAAAAACGTAAGACACCCTCATACATAATCAAAATCCTTCAATATTACTATAATTATTACCATCTGATGCAAATAGTCCATCATATACATTGTCATTTACAATTTCGTCATATGGGCTCAAGTCGGTCGTCTTATATTACAGATATCAGATAAAATCACGAAAATTTGCCTAGATTTTGAGGGTGTCGTCTTACCTATAGGTCGCTTTATACGGTAGGTCAGTCCCACACCTTCTGAGCAATCTCTTCTGTACACATAGACACCCACCTAGTGTATATATATATATATATATATATATATATATATATATATATATATAAATTAAACCTAAAAGTTAGATAAACCTACCAAGGTTTCACCTACGCGGATCATCAGTGTTCCCTGACGATACGCGTAGGTGAAACCTTGGTAGGTTTATCTGGCTCTTTAAGTTTAATTAGGTTTGCTCTACTTAACGTATTGAGCAGTTAGTTTACTTACTCGTATCGGGGTTTTTATCTTTGCACTCTGAACTTGAATGCTAGACGATTGTCTTCGGCTGACGTACATGTTCTCTGTTCTTTCTTTTTTGCACCTTTTTTCCCCTTGGATATTGGTCTGTTTATTTACATATCAAAGTACCCAAGGTTTTCCGGACGAGTATAATTTCTTATATTTATAAGATTAGTATTATATATATATGTGTGTGTGTGTGTGTGTGCGTGTATGTGTGTTACTAATTAGGAAGTATTCACTAATTGTGCAGAGCAAATAACTTATCGATACAGTATTGGCTAAAATGTGCAGGTCATGTAATAAGAATACGTGATTGTAGACTTCCGAAAATTCTAAGGTACAATCAGCTTCTTGATGGTAAGTCTATTGTTAAATCCTCGTTCCTAAGATACGAAGATTAAAATGATATGATAATCTCTGATTTTAACCGTAAAAAAAGCTGTACTACAAACTTAAGAGCATTAAGAAACACAATAAAACGGTCATAAATAATAAAAATAAAAATACCTCCCCCCACCCCTGTAACTGTAGATATAAGCGCGATTGAATGGTATGCAAAGTGAATACTGATATTTAACTAAGCAAACTAAACCACTGATTTCCGAAGAAGAGTCTGATGATCCTATGTAGGGAAACTGTGGTCATTAAGAAGTGCTTTTAAATTCAAAATGAAATGAAATGTTATATCTGAATTGAGGGTTCATTGGGAACTATTTTATCTATTACTTTTAAATGAAGTATAATGATTTTATACATTTCCTTTTTATATATATATATATATATATATATATATATATATATATGAAGGAGAAAAGAAAAATACCAGAATTTTCTTTTCCCCTCTTTATTTTATTTTCTGATGAAACTTAAATAAAAGCGAAATATGTTAAATTTATAAACGTAGGGTGCGATGAATAAATTGTCGTCAGTATGCCACAAAATGAAAATAACGCTGCTATTTCATTTCAACAGATATATTTACCAAAATTACCCAAAGATTTCTTGAAATACTAAAGAGTAAATTTATTCAATAAAATCGCAATTGGCTTCAAGCACGGCCTCAAGACAACTTCGTGATCTTCTGCATCTCTTCTGGACGGTCTCCTTGTTTAAGCTGATGGATGCTGCCATCATTTTTGCTTTCAGTTCATCTTTGCTCTGACAACGAGTTTTGTTGGTCTCTCAATCAACTGCGCCCTTTTGCAGTCTGGAGAGTTAGATGACCAGATGTAAGGGATAATGTGGTCGCAGAAATTGTCTGACAGCCATGATTGGGTTTTGCTACTTGCGTTGCCATACATAGGGTCTTTCAGTAGCCACACTCTTAAACCAAAGAAGTACTATCTCCTCAAGGCATTTGTTGTATGCACCCTGTGTTGTTTGAGGCTCTCATAAACAAATTCAAGAATTATTTTCTTATCAGAACGATCAGAGTGAGTTTTCCGAGCTACTGTACCTTCGAAATCACCATTATACTCATCCAACTCCCTTCCGAGTCCTCTGCAAATTGACACCCAAACACTCTGAAATGTTTGTATTGGAGCTTCCGGCGCGAATGCCAAGCAGTACAGTAAGCCGTTTCCAAATTTCTAGTGGAGGGAATTGCGTCATGGTGCTCTTTTTCTCTCAAACGGTGCCCAACTGATCCTACTATACTGTGCAGTCGACAAAATCAAAAATCAACAACGCGCATGCGCGAAATTAAAAGTATATAATGGCGACAATTTACCCATCGCACCCTGTGTATTGGGCATTATATATTTGGATTATTATTATTGTTATTATTATTATATTTTATATATGTGGATGATAATTATTTTATTTTAGGTATTATCAAGGTAAATGAGAAGTTAGATCGAGAAGCTCTTGCCCGCCATGAATTAGTAGTAATGGTCAGGGACCAAGGTTTACCATTAAAACGAAATATGTGCAGAGTGATCATCAAGGTATTGGACAACAATGACCATAAGCCAGAATTCCTCTCAGATATCTTTGAAGGAAGGGTATTTGAGACCGCCGCAATTGGAACATCAATCCTCCAGGTAGTGGCTGCTGATCAAGACAAGGGTAAAAATGCTGAGATTCGTTACAGTATTATCTCAGGTATGTATATTATTTTCAATTCTTCTTATTGTTCTTGAAGAAATAACTATTATAAGACAATCTAAATTGTCTATTGATATGCGATATAATTTTCCAATATCTCTTTTACGTCGATTCATATAGCTCCTTCAATAAGAATACTTACAAATTATACCATATAAATCCAATTTGCTCTTACTTTCGACGTTACATTACTATCTCATGTGCGTATTTCTCTGTAATAGGGTAATTGGAAAGAGAAAAGAAATATCTTCATATTCTCCACTCTCCAACGCCCACTATAGGCATTAGTATATCAGTGATGTACTAACACGGAGAAGGAAGAATTAGAATAAACCAAATAAATAAAGTCCAAAAAATGAGTCATACATGAAAACATTTTATATACAACACTGAAGTACACAAACATAAATCATACTAAAATGGAGTACATATGTGTATGTGTGAAATTCCCCCACCTCATGCACAAAGAGAGAAAGAGAAATTAAAACACATATAAAAAAAAGAAGCAAGCTGTAAGTGAAGGGGTGGAATAAAAAGATGGTCTTTCGTGTAACGACCCAAAGAGGAACATGGTACAGTCTTGGTAATATGTCCTAGGTTCCCTATTTAGGACCCATAGAAAGTGTGACAATGCTGCTGTCAGCGGTTCGACTAGTTGGCTAGTGGCTCCGTCCTAATCTAAGCAGCAACTGATTATTCCCACCAGCGGGTTGTCGCGTTTAATTCAAAACCCCATAAGACATCAGCCAACTCTTCCTGTCACAAGGGAGATAATCTCCTCTTGCATCTGTATTCTAAAAAAAAGATATTTGTATAAGAATACTCATAATAAAGTAAACTCTATATTTTTGGACAAAGTAAGTACTAAAAATATCTCTATACTTTTAAAATAAGAAATACTTGTTTTAGAAATGATTCTGTTAAAAATTCCATTTTTCTGGCCTAATGGTTTACAATTTTAGCAATTATTGTCGTAATAAGTTCATACATGTGGCCTTATACCGGGCGAATCTAAGCTTAATAAATATTTTGTTTCTACGATTCACTTTAAACATGGCAAATATTAAAATGCTGTTTATTTTAATGTATTGACAATGGAGGAGAATTAACATATACTGATGTTATTAAATATTTTAAGACAATTATTTCCAAATTTAGATTTCATCTTTAACATTTAGAATATATGAAGTACAAAGATTTTTATGGTAACATGGCAACTGGAAAGCCAAACTATACATTTCAGTGACTGCAGTCACGTTCATTAATTTTGCCGGTTACTGATAGATTAGTTTTGATATTTATAAAGGACATGTGATTTAATGTTAAGATTTAATTGCCGTATGCGATTTTAGTTAATTTTCAGAATGCTGGCACATATGGTCCGATGTTTCTGTTAAATATTTAGAGATTCTTGAAAAACCCAAAGAAGAATTAGTAATATTATTGGTCCTAATCTGTCATATCGGCTTCAGTCACTTTCCTACTCGTCGTAATGTAGCTTCTCTGTGCCTTTTCTATAAATCCTTTCATTGTAATTGTCCGAATGGAATCTTCGCCATGATACCTAGACTTTATGAATTTAAGCGCAGTACTAGATTGACAACATTTTACAGTTAAATTGACTAGATGTAATCGTAAGTTCTATGCTAACAGTCTCTTTTCTCGCATTTCTCACTTGTGGAACTCTCTTCCGGCTCCATACTTTCCAGCCAACTTAGATCTTCAAAAATTGAAATACAATGTCAATCTTTATCTACAGTCTTCTTGATTATTCGTCTATTGTTCTCGCTCTTTAGTAATGTTTCTCTACTTCCTTATTCTTTCACACTCAATAACCCATTTTGTCTTAGTGGCTTTACTGCCTTGCATGGGACGATAAAAATATATTTTAGAAGTGTTTTATTCCTTCTCTCTAAAGTCTACATTACTTTTTGAACACTTAGATATTTTTATTTTTATTTATTTTTTATTATTTATAACTTTTTTTTTTTAATTTAAAGGTAATGTTGGTAGAACGTTCTCCATAGATGAAACCATGGGAACTATTTCGGTGGCCAAAGGACTTGACCGCGAAGGTCAATCAGAATATCTAATGACTGTTTTAGCGTCAGATTTTGGAGTACCGTCCTTGTCCAGCACAGGGACAGTTCGTATATTTGTAACCGTTTCAAACAATGCGCCACCAAAATTTCCCCAAAATGAATATGTCGCTGAGATTTCCGAAAATGAACCAATAGGAGTGATTGTCACAAGTATTCGGGCCGATAGCCGATCTTCGGTTGTTTATAAAATTACAAACGGGAACTTGAATGATATGTTTATGGTCAATCCTAATTCTGGAGTGGTGTCCACGAACAAAGTCTGCGACTACGAGCAACAGAGTTTTTACAATCTGACCATTACGGCCACCAATATAATTGGGCGGTCAGCCAATTGTTTGGTGCTAATTCATATCATTGATAAGAATGACAACAATCCCGTCTTTGAGAAAGAGAACCACTTTGGCATGATCATTGAAATGGCCCCCATTGGTAGTATCGTTCTGAACGAGGTTAAATCCCCACTGGTTATTCGAGCTGTGGACAAAGACACTGGTGTAAATTCGTTAATCCAGTACGAGATAATTGAACAGAAAATGACAAATTTCTTCTCTGTTGATATTAGTACCGGCGCTGTCCGCACAGCAACACTGCTAGACCATGAAAACATAACTGATTACGAGTTCACAGTTCGAGCCTATGACATGGGGAGACCTCGCTTGCTGACAATGGAGCCAGCAATGGTCAAAATCCATATTCTAGACACAAACGATTCTCCACCGGAATTCTCTCAAGAGTTCTACAATGTCACACTCCTGTTACCAACTTTTAAAGAGGTAGCGGTGTTTACGCTTAATGCAACAGATCCTGACACAGAAGTCAACAGCGTTTTAATTTACAGTATCGTCAGCGGAAATGAGGACGGCAAGTTCGAGATTGAACCCCGGACTGGCATCATATTGGTCATCAATGACACTGACATTGACAGCCAATACAATTTGACGGCCAGTGTCACCGACGGTAAACATGAAACGTTTGTCGAGGTTTTCATCAGCGTACAACGGAGCGACGAGACGGGTTTGGTGTTCACGAAAAGTGAGTACCTAGTTGACGTCCAAGAAAACATTGTCACCAATCAATCACTGCTCGTCCTCCAGTTGACAGGCCTCGCGCTAAACGAGCACGTCACCTTTGACTTGCTCAATCCAAACGACATGTTCACTATTGGACGAACATCTGGTGTTCTTCATACTGTTGGCAGACCGTTTGACCGAGAAACAAGATCAAGCTACAAGTTGGTAGTAGAAGCTAAAGATTCATCTCTTCAACCACGGTTTGCCCGGACCATTGTTCACGTAAAAATTACAGACGTTAATGACAACCAACCTATTTTTGTGAACCAGCCGTATAATTCAGTTATCTCTGTTGAATCAAAAGTTGGAGATGTCGTTAAAAGGGTGAGTAAGCTTTTGATTTTTTATCTATCTTTTTTATTTTTTTTTTTTTAGTATCAACACCAGTTTTTTTTTTTCGTTTCTCTCCGTACCTCTGGCATATGTCACTACAAATTTCTAATAATAAATTTTATGACGAGCCAAGCAAAAAAAATCTTTATTGTCTTTTTGTCTCCCGTCATCACTTTTTACGTTTTGCATTCGCTTAAAGACTGCCGAGGATGGGGCATTTCGACTTTTTGTAATGGTTAGCAAATTTATCTCACGAGATCAATTACAATTGAGTAGAGAGTAGGTGCTCTCCACTTTTGTGCCATATCTAAGCTACGTTTAGAAAATCATTAGGGCACTACATCTTGGTGTAACTTGGTATAATGGTTAGCAAACTTGTCGTTCAGTTACCACTGAGTAGTGAGTTCGATCCTCACTGGATGCTCTATATATTCGGCTTTGTGCCACATCTAAGCGACGTACAGTAACTCGCTAAAATTGCCAAAGACGTGCGAGCAACAACGGTTACCAGCACAGAAAGTGAAATCAGAGAGCCGAGTTCAATTCCTATACTAAGCTGTTGCATTTACTTTCGCACGAAAGTTCTTGGGGAAGGCATATATCCATGTCTTATCCAAGTTAAATATCAGAGTAGAATGGTTTCTTTAGCCTTAGCAGCCAGTCTAGGAGATTGTCAGCAATGAATTCTTGGTTTACGACACAATCACCATTAATCTTTTTTCAGCTTATTCCGTTTGTCTTGTACGGCGTGTGTAAATTCCTGGTTCCTACGCTCGCTTTCGTTTGTGCTGTGTTGGTGAAAACTTATTGCCATTCATTATGGCCGCCAAGCGTAGGGCAATCTTTTCTGACTGCGGTGCTTCGAAGAAAAAGAAAGCCATCACAATGGAAGTGAAATTAAACATTGTTAAAAGAAAAAAGTAAGAAATAGTAACGAATATTGGCCGATTGATTAGCTGAAGTCGTTTGACTGATGCTTAAAATATGTACATATGTGTATACATATTGAGTTATCCCTGTAAGTGATAAGGACATTTTCTTGTTAGTAAACCCGATAAAAAAAAGAAAAACAAATTCTCGTTTGTTTTCCTATCTATCCCAGATTTGCTGCTGCTTCCGACTACTGCAAGGAAGTAGTTGTCTCATCTACCGAGAGCCAATGACATCACTGGCAATAAATATACTAGCAGCTTAAAACAATTCCATTTCATTAGATGTATTTTTTCATTTCATTTCTTTTTTTTTTGTACAATATTTATGTTCACTATTTACATTATTCGGACAATCATCCTCATCTTTGTTTCCATATTTATCACAACGTTTCAGCCGTTGTATGCCCCGGCCTTCTTCGGGTGGTTGGAATGTCGAACTGAACCCTTTATTTCGCTCGCTGCAGTAGACTGTTCTAGTTCCACGTGCTATGTCTAATGGATGTCAGTTATCAGTTATCTCTTGTTAATTCCCTTTCCAAGTTCTCCGCCGCCTTAACCAGGTATTGAACTCACACTTTTTGGGTCTGGTCACTGGATCTAACCAACGTCTTTATCCACTGGGCCATGTGTCCTTGTTCGAAATTGCCAACACCTAAAGAAGACCGGAGCGTACAACAGCCAAAACGTTGTGAATATGACAATGAATGTTAAGATAACAGTCCAAGATGTAAATAATGCATGTAATTATAATACCTCATCTCAGAGATATAGACATATGCTTCTTTACAAAATGTAGAATTTTAATAAGCATTCTGTTCAAGATTTAGCTACATTGTCCGATCCTTTTTCAGTTCGAACGACAGACTATCCAGCTTTAAAGTGTTCGTTTTCTTTTTTTCTATATTAACCCTTTGAGCCCTGCGTTCCTGAACAACTTTTAATAATAATAATAATAATGATGATGATGATAATAATAATAATTCTCATTATTATTTCTTTTAATTCGACTAGCTTTTTATTTCAACTTCTTGTTCTTAATTCGCAAATAATTGGCCTCAAAGGATTAAAACTTGACTTCATTCTACACTTTGATTATATTTTTTTACAAATTTCCAAGCATGTAACATGATGTGCAATAAGTCTAGAACAAAAATGATTTACCCTAAAATCTAGTTTCTACAGACTCCTTCGAATTTGTTCTACGTCTACTGTTTGTACATACACAAAAGATATCGGTCTGAAAGCGAATAAGCTTCTTGTTTTGTCTACTTCGTTGAAATTTCATATTGACGACGTACATTATTTTACAATAATCCAGAAAATAAATGGCTCTTAGTATTTATAAATAATCAAATCTAGGGAGAGTGTAATTTTCTACTTTAAGACTTGACTTCATTAATTCCTTCACTTTAATTATATTCTTTTACAAATTTACAAGCAGTTAACATGATGTGCAATAAATCTAGGCGAAAAAATGATTTACCCTAAAATCTAGTTTCTACCGACTCCTTCGAACTTGTTCTACGTCTATTGTTTGTACATACACAAAAGATACCTCTCTAAAAGAGTAACAACAAAACGTTCATACCACAACTGGCCAAAGTGCGTTGTTCAAATTCTCTTAAGTTTGTGGTTATCTTATAGATTAATCTCTAGTGTTTTCAAAAATAAAAAATCACGCCCACTGATATTAGAAATGTGGGATTATTTTGCTGCAAACAGAGGCAGGTTGGGTAAAACTCTCAAGGTTCCGGTGAGCCATCTCGTTAGAAAACTGAGAACTTGATTACCTTCTCTAATTTCAATACTGTTTTCCTCAGAGGCTGACAGCACCCACGAAACACCAGCTGTATGTACTTACTGCGCCTACCAAAACCATAGCCTCAGTTAAAGGGCCGATTTTACAGTGTTCACCCAGGCCGCTTGGGGCTCTCAATCAGTCACGGAAAAACAAGAAATAATAAATACCAAATTTCAAACTGTTACTGCAATGCATCTGAGGTAGATAGATAATACAAGGATATTAAAAAAAAAAAAAAAACGAACAAATTCCTAATGAAAAACATATTTGATTTGTTTATGTCTGATTGCTTAGAATTTGAAGCCTAACATTTTTTGAGGCACGATGGACAGCGGCTCGGATTGTCGTATCGAAGTGCCGAGTTCGAATTCCAATCGGGTTTATTACATTCACATATGTTAATACCTTTGAAAGCTATGAATTCATCTCCCCCCTCCACACGCACACACTATGGTTAAATAGCAGGATAGCCTTGGAGAAGGACAACTCTGAATTCAAAGTCTGGGGGCCTACGGACGACCCACACAATATTACGCTGAAGTGCATGAAAGGATGAGGAAAAAGAAAGTCTGTTTCATCTTCCAAAGATAATTGAAGCAGTCTGATAATTACTATTCAAATTTCTTAAACGGAGCATTGTCAACTGTTTTATTGTTATTATTATTTCTTTTAATTCGACTAGCTTTTTATTTCAACTTCAAGATGGTCATTCCATGATCGTTATGGAACAGTATGGATCGTAAATAAATAAAAAATAATGATTTGAACTGGGGAGCTTACCATTCCGGAGCAGCTGCCTTGTAGGTTAGGCTACAGTCATTCAAATTTTGCTGTTTATTTGTTAGTTTGTTTTTTTTTTTTTTATAATTAATAAATTTAAGTCTATTTCTCTTCCTGTATTCACAAGGAAAATATTTAAATGAGAGTAACGGAAAGAGAAGTAAATTAAAGGGAAGAAATTACATATAGTAGAAAGTGCCAATTTAGTGAGGCTTATGTTAAGATAAAAAGGGAAAAAGAACTATTTCCAAATGTTGAAATGTGCTTTTCTTTATTCGCGTTTATAAATCATCCCAGTATTTGTCTCTTTATTATTCTTAACTTTCTCTTTCCACAGGTTTCTGCAGTCGATAAGGACGAGGGAAAGAATCGAAAACTTCGCTATCGCATAACTAGTGGAAATAGAGAGGGTTTGTTTTCAATTGAACCCCAAACTGGACGGATCCTGGTTAAGAAGGACTTAACTGATTTTGAAAATAAGGACTTTCAACTTACAGTAGAAGCAAGAGACGACGGTAATTTCTTTTGATATTGATAGCCTTTTTCTTCACAATATCCGTCGACACATTACAATAAAATGTGCCAAATTGATTTTTAGATTAGAAAACAGAACATATCTGACCACGAAAAAAAGACTGTCAAATAATTTGTTGAAACGAATTTCACTGTTTGAGCGTTTGCTAACATGACATTGCTAACATGACTCGTTTACAATTTTTCTTTCTTTTAATATGTATCATCTTTTAAAGGTATCCTATATTTTTACTGCAACTTTTGTCAACTTCTAAGAGTTGAATCACATTAGACATATCCGTGAAATACTAACACCTAATACACAAATACGTTATACAATATGTCATACACAAAGCTATTCATATCACAATTTTTCGTACACAGCGAAATTATATCACATGTGACAAAAAGAAGCAGTATATGAAAGGACGAATATAAAGATGGTATTAATGGAGATTAATGTCATATCACATTGGATAAGGCACCAGTTTATAGCGTTTTATGATAGAAACAAACATTTCCTAATTTGCATTTTCCCCATTATGGGCATTGTTATAACCATGATAAAATAACACCTTAATCCACGGATCTCACGGAATAAATGAAATAAAAGGAATAACAAACATGCTTTGTTGTCAGAAAGAGATTTATACCGCTCAGTCATACACAAAATTATATGCAAACATTTATATATTCAAACGCAGAGAAACTATAACACATGTATGCAACAACAAGCTGTGCGAAAAGTATCACTACAGGCAGCTCCTTCTTAAACAGGTTTTTGAAGCCGCCACGAGGAGTTACTATTATCCCGTTTGTAGTGATACAATGAAATAAAAACGGTGTCATTATTCTTCACTCTGCATAGAGGGATTTTGTTTTGCCAGACATTCTTGGTCAATACTATCTGCAGCGTCCTCAGGCAGATAATAAATGCCTTGTTCTGTTACGTTCTTATAAAAGGTAAACTAATTATTAGTTAAGAGCCAGAGATCGACATTCACACAAATACGTCTCAAAAAGAGAGCTTTTCTGGAAACGTATTTATTATAATATTCATGCATCGTGTGATTCTCGCTTTAAAATATTAACCAAACTGAATTATAATTCAGGACATTTATGAACAAAGCAAGTTTCCTTCACTTAAAATTTTTTATTTCTCTTTTTTGCAGGCGAACCTATGCTGTTTGCACGTAGCAAAGTTCCAATAAAAGTGATAACCAAAGCCACACCACTTTTTGAGAAACAATTCTACAATGTCACTATACCAGAAAACATTGAGTTACACACTCCGATTCTGAGCCTTCAAGCTCTCAGCCCCAACGGTCAAAAACTGGTTTACTCCATTACAAATGGTGACATTTTCAATGAGTTTACAGTTGACTTCAATACAGGTAAGAATGCGCCTGTTTGTTTGTTTCTCATGCAGTAGTTTGTTTTCCCAGCTAAAGAAAATAAAATAAAAAGGTAGCTTAGTGTTACGTTGCATAAATTAACCTTTTGTGTTAACGAAAAGGTAAAGTTCATTAGTTTGAATGGGAGCACAACAAATAATCTAGGTGTAAAGTAAAAAAAGACAGTTGTCCGTACCTTTTTCATTAATCTTGGCTAAAAGGGCAACATATAGTGAGAACGGGGTAGAGTGTTGAACTGTTATGTAATGGTTGTATCCTACTCAGTGGCAGTATATGCGGAACAATTTCCTCACAGATGAAGAGGAAACTATAGGCAACATATATGTGGTTCTACAGGAGAATGCTGAGAATACCATGGACGGAGCGTCCAAGCAACGAGGAAGCCTTAAGAAAAATGAAAACAAAAAAGGATACTTATATTTCGAATTAGAAAGTCAAAGCTACTAGGACACATAATAAAGAAAGGGGGCTCGGAAAATTTGATAGTCACAAAACATATTAAAAGGCAACATCGAGTAATTTAACGTGCTTGTGTAAATAACTGGTATAGCCAATAGCGGGGGGGTAGTAAAAAGCCAAACTCTGTTAAGAGTTAAAAAGGATAGGAAGTTGTGGAGAACCATGATCGCCAACACCCTGACGGGACATGACACGAAGAAGAAAAAAAATCTGTAGAAGTGTCTATATATGTGCTATCTGACAGAAACTGAAGTCTTCTCCTTCGCTATATTCACTGCGAGTCTTCTCCTGACGTTGCGTTAGCCTTGTCTTCTAGCAGAACTCGAAGACCGACCGCTGCTGCAATGTCTAGCCTCACTCTTTCTCGTGGTTCCAAACTTCAACTGCTACTACTACTGTTTTAGAGTCCCCATCTCTTTGATACAGTCCCAGAAACAATGTTCGATTTTTTCTTATGCATCGATGATCTGTAAACTATGGAATAAAAACACAATATAAACCCCAAGTCACATTTCCAAAACACTGCGCTTGTAAAACGCTGATGAAATGTTATAACAGAGGAACCATTGCAAAATTACTCAGCTTAGACCGGAGTTTTCAAAACTGATGTGTCGCGACATTTTATTAGAATTAATTACCCATTCTTTCTTTAATTATTAACTAAATTAGTTCTTATTTTTCTATATACAATTTGAATTATACATTTAGGGTATTTACCAAAGCGCCCACGTCCGTCGCTACCGGATGTGACAAATAGTTGAGGTTTAAAATGAGTTTAACGGCAATACAGTTTAAAAATTGTCCAAGCCCCCTCGGTACCTCCATTTTGGGGGCGACCCAGTCGCCGAGCAATTAACGTAGCCTCCTCCCGAATGAGACGTATTGCCTGGAGGGACACCTCTTGGAGCTTGCCTTAATATTATTTGAACCGACCCTGGAAACCAAAGTTATTTGGTTAACAAATTTTTTAAAGTACTTTTTGTTGCATAAAAAATTGTTGCAAAAATCTTGGAACGCCCTGGCTTAGACAAATTTCTTGTTTATAGTATCACATTGTAACAAGATATTAATGAAGGGTTGGCGGACAGACAGACATGCCTCAGAGAAACTTGTTTCATGCCGATCCTTTGAATTCGAGGTCAGACGAGTAGAGCAAGAATGTATTTCTGCCTACGTATTCTCTGAAGTTTATCAGGAGGGATCTGTGTTTTTATATAACCGTTAATGTAGAAGGACATCCGATCTGATGTCATTTGAACCATAAACGAAATTTGGATGGGATGTAGGTGGTAGTGCGGCAGCTACCGGCGCAGACTGCGAAATCGGTGACCCGAGTTCAAATTCTCGCCTAATCTGTTATATTCACTTTCGTACAAATGTTATTGGGAATGGAATTAATCCATTTCTTCTTCTTTCAACTATGGATTAAATAGCAGGGTAGAATAGGCTCACTGGTTTTGAATATGATTTGGCTTGGTTTGTTTTATGGCATATCAACGTCTATGGGTTATTTAATGCCGACCAGATTTTTATTGCTGGCAATATTTTTTTTCCAAAAATGTATTACTGGTAATATTTTTTTCTTCAAAAATTCATTGCTGTTAATAACCTTTTACAAAAATGTATTACTGGTATTAAAAACTATTTTTACACTTTCATAGTGTTTTGACACCAGTTTTAGGGTCAACTATTTGCCCATAGCTTGGACTTCTAACAGTTCCTACCACTCCGGGTCAGGGTGGACCTAGGCACACCCAGCATTTAAAAGGTAGTTCTACGCTCTTCAAAACCTCCTGATCAGAGGCCTTGCTGTTGGATGTAGTTTATCATCTTACCCAGGACGCTTTAGGTAGGAGAATGACTACTCTGAATAGAGATAGTAATGATAAATCATTCCCCTATCGTTACCGAGAACTCATGGTAATTCATAGATAATAAAGAAAAGGTATCTGCGAAGAGCCATGAAGAAGCATGGCGATAAAAAAAAATCTGACTTCAGATAGTCTCACAATGTTAATTTCATGTAAAGTCAACTTTATAAGTATTAAAAAAATGAACGAATGCTACAGTAAAACAATCTTTTTAATTACCACATTACACTTTCATATAAAAATAACCAATCGTTTAAATTCTATTTCTATGATATGAATCACTTTCGTAGTGAAGCTTTCAAGAAACCTTCAACGTGAATTTTTGCTAGCTGCCAGCGAAAGAAAGCACTAATCAAAACCACATAAACTTGAAAGTGATCGAAGTTTGTTCAATCGATAAAACTGATTCTGGGTTTCCCAACAGCTGTTAGCAAAGGACAATATTCGCTTTAATTTGGTTTCTTGTACACAGCTGTGTATAGACGACATTGAAAAGTTCATTTCATAGAAAATAACTCAAAGTGAATTGGTGCGTATTGTTTGAATGCACTGTTGTTAATGGAGGGAAACTGACTAATGGCTATTTATAATTGTTTTTTTTTTAGTACCTACTTTCTAAGATCTGACAAAATGATTAAATATCAGAATTGGTTGGGTTGAGACTTTTTCAATGTCGCCTTATGCAACAAGCAAGAAAAAAGTACTCGTGTAACGAGCGGTGTTTGCTTTAAATACAACTGTAGATTTGACTACAGCAAATGGGTATATAGTTTGGTCAACGGCGTAGCCAGGGCCGGCAGTACATATGCTAATTTTATATCTCGTGTATGATGCGACCCTCTTAAAATTAGCTTCAAAATTGGGTTTTCAAAAGTCGCATGTTATGCGAGTACATACAGTGTTTCTTTTCTTTCTTTATAAGAACAATCTGCCAAAATGTAATTCGAATGTGATTCTACCGTAGACTATTTTCAGTTGTTAAGATTCTGAAATAAAACCCTCTTCTTTCTGTGACAACATTCTGTATGGGTATCTTTATCTTTTTGTTGCTTTTTTTACACTGTTTTACGCCGATCTATTCTTGATATAAATTAACCTTAACTTAAGACGAGATCAAATAGTGTTGAATGTGATAAATAAGATTGTGTTGTATGGCTCTTCTAACTTAGAAGGGCCTACCTGGCTTTAAAAATCAAAATCCTGGCATTTTACCAGGACTCCAACATTGACCAGCATAAAATACGTAACTATTTCAGTGTCGGGGCAAAAGTCAGAAGTTGATCTATTTTTATTTCGAATTATCACAACCGAATTTTAAAAAAGCATTTTGATTTTTAAAAAACCCAATATATGTGGATTAAGGAAGAATATCTTATCTTTGAATCCCAAACAAAATCTTATTTATTCATTTATCATTATCATTCATTTCTTGGAGGCATGTGTGAGAGTTGGATGTAGGCCGTAGACCATTACTGTTCCGCATCGCTTTCAGCTGAGGAAAGCAGGGTCGAACGCTTCGCTACAAAGGTACTATCACTGACGATATACCCCATACACACCTTATTATTAATTATCATTCCATACACACCTTATTATTAATTATTAGCAGATATCAGATGTTGAGGAAGTTGAAATAAGGCATTTTGGTATAAGAAGACCGATGTCCAAAATCGTTAGGACATTGCGGGCTCCCGTAGTATGAAATGCGAGTTCAAAATAGTCATAAGCTGGTACTTTATTCAGAGTTTCTTCAATGTAAATTAACTTAAAACACTGTGATTACAAAGCAGTCAAAAAAGACATTCGCCTAAAACTAAAATTATATGGAATAATGTATCATTAAACATCAAAGTAAGGTTTTTGATTAATAGTTAAAACAATACTGGATTCAGTCAGTTATAAATTAGCGATCAAATACAAAGAAAGATATTTTTAATGAACAATGTATATGATTATAATCCTTACCAAACATTCTAATGAGTAAAATAATAAAACTGGATATCATATAATAAGGATTGCATACACCTAAAATAAATACCTTGTAAGTAAAATATACGTAGACATATTCCTTTATAACTACTATGTATAACAATGTTTAGTAAGTAAATATAAAACTGCATCCTTGGGCGAATATCAAGTTTTTGTGGTCCATGGGGTTATTACCCTAATGGGTCAACCAACAAGGGTGATACTCTCAGAGATTATATTAGTGATGAGCTTTTTAGTTGATGTTTGGTATTTATGATCTGGAATAGACTTTTTATGAACTAATCTTATGAAAACCTTAGCTCAGTTGTTATGTTCTATTATTAACCTCATTTGGTCTGTCTCTCTTTCCACTCCACAGACATGAATGTTCTAGGGCCATGTAAGTATCCAACATCCTCCTCTATGTGCATGTGACCATGTTTGTGGTTCTCGATCGCAGAAAGGACATTGTCAATGTTGAAAATTTACCATATTGCAAAAAACAAAAAATATCATAAAATATTTTAAGATTTTAATTGAAATTAAACTGAAAATCAAGTTCGGATATTCATCAGAAATGTTTATTTAAAATGGGTCAGACCAAATAAAGTTAATTTCTCGCAAATATGATTTGTGTGTGTTTGTTAAAAGCAAATGATTCGTTTTTCGGTTTTTATGAAATTTATAAACTTATTTCTTAATATTGATTTTCGCTTAGATCTACACCGTTATTTACTATTTATTGCACGAGGGAGAAAATTCGGAAAATCTTTTTGCAATTTGGAAATTTTCAATCATTGACCAAATATTTAACAAGTTAAAAATATAAATAAAAACCAGTATTTTAAGCTTTCTTCCAGCTTTTGTCTGTCTGTTTGTCTATCATTTTGTCTGTCATTAGCAAATGAAATTACTACACTCACCAAAGTGGTATCATTAAGAAAATGATCTATAACCTACAGGATTTCTCTAAATGATGCACACACACACACACATATATATATATATATATATATATATATATATATATATATACCTTTACAGAGGATATTTCGGTCTGAAAAGTTGAACACCTCGGTGTTCACGAAATAAATAATAATTGAAACAGATAAATAAAGCCTCCTGATTCTTATTTCATATATATATATATATATATATATATATATATATATATATATATATATATATAATTTATAGAAATCATATATATATATATAATTTATAGAAATCATATATATATATATATATAATTTATAGAAATCATATATATATATAAATATAATTTATAGAAATCATATATATATATATATATATACATATATATATTTCAGACCTTTAATCTTCATATGGAGACGAATAGTTATTTTCACATATTATTTAAAGGAATTAATTTTTCTTGCTCCTATGTTAAGTCTTTTAATCATTATCTTTTTGGACTTTTAATCTGAAACCATTTTGGACTGCCATTTTGGGACATTAAATCTATATATATATATATATATATATATATATATATATATATATATATATATATATATATACACGCATTATGTAGATACATTCATATATATATATATATATATATATATATATATATATATATACGCACATTTTTAGGACCATCATATCATTGTTGTAATCAAAGCGTTTCGACCGCTGTACCTTGTAGCTTTCCTCAAGGAAAGATACGTTCTTTAAAACATGCTGATGCTAATTGAAAGAATAAAGGTATATATGAACTACTGGAATATGTCAGCAATTTAAGAATCCATATTGTACAAAACTTTCGACAGCCCAAAGATTACACTCAACTGCTGATATTACCATGGATCAGAAGACTTTAGAAGAATTATGTAATGGTGATTGTTATGCCAATTGTAATTAGATTAGCAGCTTGTTTGACCATATCCTTATTCACAGCAAAAGCTGGCTTATCGCTAAGGCTAGTTTCACCTTTCTTTCTGAAATTGTATGTATGTATCTGGACTATATATATATATATATATATATATATATATATATATACTGATGTACATTATATAATATATACCGCCTGATGAGATGCGATTATATGCATTGAAACATGAATGCATTTATGTAGCGGTCTTACATCTGTTCGAATATAATATAGAATATAATATAGAATATAATATAGAATATAATATAGAATACTGACCTACTATTGTATTGAGCCCTATTTTAAATTAATGTTGTGAACGTTTGAATTTATATTTGATTCTTTCTCTTTTTCATTTATATATATATATATATATATATATATATATATATATATAATATCTGTTTCTATATGCATGTACATATACACATTATGTAGATACATCCATACTTATAAAGAGCTCATCTTCATAACTGTACGAACTCATTTGAATACTTACGTCCAGACAGAGAAATTGATTGACAGGTAGACAGGCAGTTTGTGTATATCAATCAAGTAAGTATTTATTTAAATAACACTATTTGCTTAGCATGGCTGCTAATTTCTTTTTCTTTATTTTTTGTCTTTTCTTTTTTACACAACGTTCATCAAAAGATTTACTTTCACGGAAGCTGCAACTTGTTACAGTGTTTGTTCTATTTACCGACGTAACTCTATATCACCTATCATTTTTTTTCTCATTTCGTTCACGAATATCTGAGCATTGTCCATCACTGTTTGTTTTTACTCCTTTTTTTTTTTTTTTTTTTTTTTTTTTTGTATTCTTCTATACATTTATCCATTCTTTGCTTTCATATTTACTGGTTTGGAAGAGGGTGAGCTTTTTTCACGATTTCGTCCAGCATTTTATCATGTCTTCATTTTGTTTCTTGTATCCAAAATTTGGTTCTTACGTCCATTATTTTATTTGTTGTTTTTGACAATTTTGGTTTTTCTTTCTCACCTGTTTCTTTCTCACTGTTTCCTGCTTCTTCCATTTTGTTTATTGTATAGCCTGTTTTCGCTTTTTCCGGCGACTAGCAGGATTTCTTTCCTCTGACGACATCTTTCTTTCCACGTCTACTCTTTTGTACTCTCATATATTCTATATTGTTATCTTCGACTTCCATTTCATCGTCTGCTTTCTCCATCTTGCTTCCTGTATCTGTTATTTAGTATTCTGTCTTTACCATTGTTTTTCTACCTTATATTACACTAGGTATGTATCATTTTTCTTTTTCTCCATATTGTCCCTTCTTGCATTTTTCTGTATCACATTTAATTTACATTGTCCACTGATTATTTTTTTCCTATCCATTTCTCTGTTTGCTTTCCATTTTTTTTTATTCAGGTTCTGTACCTTGCTAATTGCTCTTGGATCTACCTGCTCCATTCTTAGAAATAATAGAATAGTTTCTTGACTTATTGCTTCAAAATGCATTCTATTTTGGCTTGCCGAATCTCTCTTCTTATTTTACTTTTAAAATGGCAAAGTTAAAACAGTACATTCCTGTTATTTGTAATGATAGAGAAAGATACAAGGAAGAATTTACTAAAGAAACTTGTCTTTATTTGCCAATGACGTGGAAATAATTCCTTCTGCATGTTCGTTTGAAATAAAATAAATTTTGTTAATTCATTACGAAATATTTGCATGATATTTAGATTTAATTTTAATGGCTTTTACTCTTAACATAACGAAGCATGGAAAAAGTATGATTTTCGTCAGACTTTTAACTAGAATTTGGCGGGCTTTTTGTGCTATTGGTGATTTATGTGCTTCTGCAGTTGTTTTGTTTTGATCGTTAATTATGAGATTATTAGTGGAATGTGTATGAGAAAGAAAAGAAAAAGAAGATATGGAAATATTGATAAAAGTATGCTAGGAAAGAAAAAGTGTAAAGAGAAATATAAAATAGTGACAGAAAGAGATAAGAAAATGGAGAAAGAAAATTAGAGAAGAGGGAGTTTGAACGATGGAGGGAGAGAGAGAGAGAAAATAAAATAAAAACAGAGAAATAAAGATGTCTAAAGAGAGAGACGAGGAAACGGAGAGGAACGAAGAAGGAAACTGTAAAGAAGGTGATATATAGAGAGAGTGAGAAAGAGATATGGATAAACAAGTGAGGACAAATGAGTAAAACAGGATAGAAAAATCAGTGTATACATGATTTCTATTGTTTACTAAGAATATGTAAAGAGGTCGAATCTGGCGGTAAACACAACAAAATGAGTAACGTGAGTGTGGTAATCTTTTCTTGCAATCATATGCTTCCACGAGATTATCGATTGTTAACATAGCTTCTTGTTACTGTGCCTTTCCCTATTAACAATGAATATTTTAGATACTTACTAACAATGCACGCTCAGATTTTTGGTGCCGCGTGACCAGGAATTTCTATTTGAATTTCTTGAATGAGTTGTTATTATTTATATTATTTACATGCCAACTATTGCCCCCATCTTTATTGTTATTATCCCAACGTTTCGGTTGTTGTGACCTCCGGCCTTCATTAAGTGTTTGTTGATCCGGGTAATTTTCAGGACATTTCAAACTTTACCCTTTATTTGACCTACGGAGATAGATTGTCCTCATTCCACTAATCATGTCTAGGGACATCTCATCTAGTTCTTATTAATAATAATAAGAAAATCAGACAGAGAACACTGGAGAGTCAGATTTCTGGAATAATCGGTACATATGCTAGGCCATTTTAAGCCTAGCATAGTAATAAACCCGATATGGGATCCGGAAAGAAAGAAAGAAAGAAAGAAAGAAAGAAAGAAAGAAAGAAAGAAAGAAAGAAAGAAATGACAGCAAACCTTCAACAGCATCTGCTGCTGCAGTAGAAAAAGTTTCCGTGAGTGCAGTCAAGCATGACAAGTAACAGCAGCATTCATCAGCAGACAGGTTAGGTTTAAGGATCCAAGTTCTTCACTCGGGATTGTTCCACGATAGAATCCTAGTAGATTAAAGCGTTAGCGACATAGCAATTTTGAGTTCTATCCCTGGGCTGGTAACTCAGTGAAAATGAGATGAGCTATAACTGAGTAACACTAAATAAGAACTAGACAAGATAACCCTAGATAACTGGTCATCGGAACGAGAACAATCTACCTCCCTAAATTAAATAAAGTGTTCAGTACGAAATTCCTTGAAGGTTACCCGGATCGACAAGCACCCGATGAAGGCCGGTGGTGGGCACAATGACCGAAATGTTGTGATGATGACAGCAATGGTAAAGACTATAATACGCACGTAAATAATATAAATAATAAACAGAAATATTTTGATTATTATGTCTATGTATCTACTCACTTCTTATTTTCTTCGTGTCTACCTCCTTTTTTCTTCTCCCGTTATCTCTCTATCCCCCTCTCTCTCTCTCTATCACCCCTCTCTCTCTATCTCTCTCTCTCTCACCCCTCTCTCCCTGTCGCTTTCTCTCAATCTGTTGATCTTGATTAATATCTATACAATCGTTCATCCATTTACATTTGTCTCTCTCACTGTATTCTTTTTCACCTTACTGTGTTCTTATCTGCTTCATTCTGCTCACATCAATCCAGCCAATTTATTCTTTTCAAGTAAAGAACGTTTTATCTTCACTGAAATTGGTCAGTTTTATTTTCAAGGAGTACCACCTACAATTTAGAAAAGTTGTTATAATTTCTAAAATTGTTTCTACTATTAGCAACTACAAAAACATCACTTGCATTATTTACATTATTCGGACTGTTATCCTCATCTTCATTGTCATGTTCACAACGTTTCGGCCGTTGTACACTCTGGCTTTCTTCAAGTGATTGGAATTTTGAATCACCACTGGGTCATGTGTCCTCAAGGTTAAAGACGTTTGTTAGATCCAGTGACTAGTTGTGAGTTCAATACCTGGCCAAAGCAGTGCTGAACCAAAACTTGGAGAGTTGAGTTAAAAGAACATAACTGAGACATCCGAAAGAGGCATGGCACATGGAACTTGAACAATCTACTCCGGTAGGCGAAATAAAGGGTTCAGTTCGAAATTCCAATCACCTGAAGAAGGCTGGAACGTACAACGGCCGAAACGTTGTGAACATAGCAACGAAGTTGAGGATAACAGTCCGAATAATGTAAATAATGCAATTAATCATAATGCCTCAATTCAGAGATATAGAGACTAAAACAATGTGAATATGGCCAATGAAGATGAGGATAACAGTCCGAATAATGTAAATAATGCAATTAATCATAATGCCTCATCTCAGAAATATAGACAGATACAAAAACATCAACGACCAAAAGGAAGTGTTCAATAGTCTGAATAATTTTTAATGATATTAAGCATTATTTCATAAATAATCGGGACTACTTTTCATTAAGCACAACGTCCAACTCATATGCGTTCTTTGGCATTTTTCAAATGCTTCTTGTATTTTGGTGCATCGTCCAGTTCTTTTATGTTTGATCTCGCCACCTTTTCAGGGCGATTTTTGACGATCGAATTTATGACCTCTTTTAAGTGAAAAGTCTCAAAAGATTTTTTTTAAAAAAAGGATCATGATAGCATTTAATGTTGATCGAAATGATATATACCCCTAAGAAAAACCGAAGAACATAAAATTATGATTAAAAATATGAGAACAAAATTTAGAAATTCCCACTTCAGAAGAAGAGATATGTTTACACCCAACACAAGATTAGAAATAAACGGGCTATTAAAAAGGTTTTTTTAAGACAAGTTACCATCAAAGAATACTTTATGCTTTCAAACATTTTACCTAACGTTTTTATATACAAATGAAATCGTTAGTCAAAGTATTGTTGTCTACGTCTACAAGCCTAGAATCCCATATTTTACCGAGTAGAGCTTTCGTTATCGTGACATTTTCAGGCAAGTTTATTAAGAATTAGGCCCACCATTAAATTTAACTCCAGAGCCATTTCCAGGGTCGTCACAATTCTTATAATTAGTAATATTTCTTATTCGAATACATATTTATATGATGATCTTTTAATGATGTTAACCGTAGTTGGAATCATCAAATCAATGCGAACGACCCTTTTCTTAGTTGCATAGGTACTGCACTCCCTGCAGAAGCGAAAAAATCCCTCAGAGCCACCTTCAGAGTGGTTGTTTTCAGATCCTAGTGTAAATCCACCTAATGTATGTTTTTGTAAAACTATTATGTAAACAGGGTCTACATTTTTTAATGTAATATAAACTAGGCTTATATATACCATTCTAAATTTGTCCTATAGAACTTATATTCGGTATTATGCGGTTGATATACTGTTAAATTATTCAACTTAACCAAACATGCCTGTTTGACATTTTTAAACGATATCCAACTCAGACAAAAACGTGTGATTCTTTTTTATTATTAATTAAATATTGATCTTTTTAATCGGTTTCACCCCATGTAAAGTAGTAAAGCCACTAAGACACAAGGAGTTACCAAGTGTGGAAGAATTAGAAACAGAAACATTATTAATCAGCGGGAAAAGAAATGAGTAATCGAGATTGACATTGCATTTAAACTTGTGTAGATTAAAGTTGGGTGGAAAGTATGGAGCCGGAAGGGAGTTCCACAAGCGAGAAGTGCGATTACCTTCCAACATGTTTATCGGAGTTACCTATTGTATTTGAAAAATAACGGGTATAAAACTAAAGTTGATAAACTTCTATTAATTTTTTTTTCCGTTTTTTTATCAGGCAAGGTGAAATTATTTCCTCTTCCTCATTAATCATCATCATCATTATCATCATCTCATACATTTGCATGTTCACACCTGTCTGGTGGTTATCACTAAAAATGGAAGGACAGCAAGTTTTCTAAAATCTCTAGCACCCTCCTCAGTATCATCGCTGACCAAAGCACCACAGTAATCTGGACAGTTTCAATTCTTCCTCCGATATTCAACTCATCCAATTTCTATTATTATTATTATTATTATTATTACAGGTATACTTTCTGTGGTTGACACTCTTGACTATGAAAAGATCAGTCGTTACAATCTGACCATCCAAGCGGCTGACGTCATTACCGGAACATTTATGGAAACATCGGTCTCCATTAACTTATTGGTAAGAATTATCCAGAACATTCCCATCTTTGACATCATTATGCTTTATTCCTTAAAATTAAAAAAAAAACAAAAAAAAAACACCTTTACTGGGGGTGATAGAAAAACTGTCCAAAACATTATTGCTTACGTAAAATTTCAGAGAGTGACTTGCTATTTCAAAGTTAACATGCACTTGAAAATCCCACAATGAAACGCTGTGTCAGACTAAGATAGACTTTATTTCGCTTGTTCATACCTACTCTACACGCAAGCCACCAATCTGCCACTGGGTGGCATACCACTGGTGGTCCGCTATCGGGGCGCTGGCGTATTCCTCTTGGCAATGTTACCAATGGTGGACCGCTCGAGGCCCACCGATAGCCCGCCGGTAGCTGTCACCAGAGGACCGCTGGCGTTGCTACCGGCGGCCTGCCAGCGGGCCACTAGTGGCTTACATATAGGGCAGTGCTACTCAAAGTGATGGTCCACGGACCGATGCCGGTACACGAACCATCAGCTACCGGTACGCGGCCAGTGTCCAGTCCAGTGTCTAAGGAATCATTTGAAGAATTGGTAGATGCGAGCCAAACGGTACACCACCAGAGCCAGGACCGTCAGAATTTGTACTTTCGTACCAAATTGGTACTTTTTACTTTCAAATGAAGGTTTTGGTACAGTTGGTACAACTTTTACTGAAACTTAAAATATTTGGTGCTGTCTGAAATAAGTTATTTAATTTGGTATTTTTCGAAATAGATTATTTAGCTACAATATAATTATAAAATTGTGAATTTAGGTGAATATATATCGTTTACGGTATAAATTAACACGAAATATTACAGGTACGTGACACATTGAAGAAAAAAAATGACGGTGCCCCATATGAGATAGTTTGAGAAGCACTAATGTAGGTATATATCTAGAGTTTGTATTCCCCCACCAAAAGAATATCTTAACGATAGTGTGACTTATTTACCTTATTACCCACTAACCTTGTAATCATTCATAAGAACTCCCCAAACGTCAGAACTTATGGGATATTAACAGATGATAGAATTTTCATATTTTTTTTTTATTTCTTACAACTGCACTGTTAATTTTCATCAGGAAATAGTCCATTCAAGATCACTTTCGAATTACTCACATCTAATTATGTTCTTTTCACACAAGTTTATGTTTACGCTATCTTAGCGAAACTGATTTTACAAGTAAACGCATAGATAGTTTGTATAATGTGTATAGGTGTACGTCTAGACTTATGATGAATAATTCGTTCAAAATAGCTCAAGCGACATAAAAATGAAATCATTTCATTTATTTGAATGTTGAATGCAAGGATACACTGACTAATCATTTAGACAAACTGCTTTCTCCAAAGTTAATCTTCACAACTAAGCATCTAAGTTTATATTTGTTTCTTTCTTTTTTTTCTGCTTGATAATATCAGGTAACTTTTCATAAATTGAAAGTTTCATGTTAACTCTGAAACTGCGAGTGAAGGGAATTTTTACAATTGCAGTTTTCTGGCGGACATTTCTTCCATGATTAATGTGTTGATACCATGGCTCTTATTAACTCAAAAATTAAAACTTCTAGTAAAGACCACAGGACAATTCGTGTCCCCTAAAACGATATTCGGAGGCCCCTAGCAAACGTGGACCCCCCCACCACCACCAATCTAAATTCTCGCAATTAATCCATAGTTGCACACACCAGCTCTCTTAACTGCTTTGATAAAACACAAATCTAACCGATAACCCACCATTGCATTTCACAGTCTTTATCAGAGCTATATCTGTTTCTACACTAGTAGCATTTACAGCAATGGTATTATTTTTGTTTCAGTTTTTATTATGAAATATCGTCAACCATTATTATTAATTTTTGACGTATTTACATTCATCTTCATTCTTATTTGATGAAGCATTGTCAACCATTATTATTAATTTTTCATTAGTATTTACTTTCTTCTTAATTTTATTAAATGAGACACTGTCAACGATTATAAATTTTCTCTAGTACTTCCTTTCATTTTTTTTTTCAAATGCTTTTATCGCCACTTTACTGTTGCCAAAGATAAACTATTTTGAAATTAATAATACTTTTTGAAAATCACTGAGTTTTATTTTTTTCCCACTTTCTCTCTTTCAGGATATCAATGACTGCCGACCAAATTTTCTGAGTGAAAAATACATTGTGTCAGTTTCAGAGGCAATTTTAGTTGGTTCCTCTGTGACCAAAGTTGAAGCAAAAGACGATGACATTGGGGTCAATCAGATGATCCACTACAAGTTAGCTCCAGCAGAAGGCAAAGATGACGACAGAAAATATTTCCAGATTGATCCCAAGACAGGTGTGATTCAGACCAAACTCTTGCTTGATCACGAGGTGAAACCTGTTTACTACGTTGCGGCAGTTGGCACTGACAGCGGCATACCACCGCTCAGCTCTTCTGTTTTAGTCAGTATCAATGTACTCGATTTGAACGACAACGCCCCGCAATTCCCGCAGTATTACTATGATGTGGTCATCTCCGATCAGGCAAGCAGGGGTCAGTTTGTCACAAAGCTGCTTGCTTCAGACAAGGACAGTTTCAGTGAGAATTCTTTGGTGTATGCTATTGCGGGCGGTAACAACAGACAAACATTCCAAATCCACCCAGAGACCGGTGTTCTTAGTCTCTCTCACAATCGTCAACCAAGTTTGCAGCCTTTTTACAATTTGAATATATCTGTCAATGACGGAGTGTTTACTAGTTACACGCGAGTGCGTGTAAGTGTACGTAGTAGCAACCATTACCCACCTGTATTCACGTCAGACGTCTATGAGTATCGGTTCCAAGAGAATTATGCCGTAGAAATGTTGGTCGGCACAGTAACAGCTATGGACAAGGATACTGGATATTACAGTATGCTTAATTATTCAATAACAAGCCAAGTTGCCTTGAAATATTTCCGTATTGATGCTGACACGGGTAAGTGCAAAAACCTACAATATAACACTTATAGGCGACAGTCTGTTTCATGCTAGACGCAGTCGATATATATATTAAATTGTGCAGTATATATATTATATCATAAAGAAGTAATTATACAATGAATTAATTAGCAATGTTAATGTAATTAATGGCGAGGTCACTTTGCTAACAAGACTTGAAAGGAAAAGATTTATGATATATATGTATATATATATATATATATATATATATATATATATATATATATATATATATACACAAAGTTATTTCGTAAGGGGCATGATTTACTTCCTCTGATTTCCTAATTTTTTCTATATATATATATATATATATATATATATATATATATATATATATATATATATGAAGAAGTATAGCCTTAAGATGTGCTATATTTATAGGATAAAGTGCCCAATATCAGAGATAGAGCGTATGTAAATATAAAAGTGAACATTGAAGTCAACACTCAGAGGCGACAGCCTGTTTCATGCTAGACGCATTCATCAGGCCTGGTTACTGCTTTCTTGAGCAATTTTAGACTGTCATTTAATTTGAACTCAATAGGTTCTGTAAATTGCTAGCATTAATTGCTATGGGATGACTTTGGTAAACATTTTATTTTCAACCATTTATATTTTTTAATTTTCCAATAATTTAAATCATTTTTATTTTCTTTCTACTCAGGTGAGATATTCTCCTTAATTCAATTCGACCGTGAAAAGGTGTCCGATTATTACATCCCTGTCGCAGCACAAGATAACGGAGGAAGGATGGGCTTCACTACGGTGCACGTACGCATCACAGATCAGAACGACAACCTACCTCAGTTTACGATGCATGACTATAAGGCTTGCATTTACGCTAATGCAACAGAAGGTTCAGAAATTATACAGGTATGTTTTCCATGCAAATTTCATATCTACAGGGTGATTAAAAAGTAACTCCCTATTTTATGTATGATGGAATCTCCCATCTTATAAAATTGATAGTTAGACGGGAGAGTCCATCATACATAAAATAGGGAGTTACTTTTTAATCACCTGTATTTTTTTTAGAAAATTAGCACATATATGGGCACATCTGTCAGTTTTGTATTGGAGTGACTTATAATAAGTGTGAATCACTGCCAACAGTTTGCAAGATCAGAAAACACCTACCGCTGGTCAACAACTGATGATTCAGAGTCTCATTGTTTTGGTTTGGTTTGGTTTGGTTTATAGGTTTATGGCATATCAACCTCAATGGGTTATTTAATGTCGACAAGATTTTTATTGCTAGTAATAATTTTTTTTTGAAAAATGTATTGCTGCTAATATATTTCATTTTTCCAAAAATGTATTGCTGGTAATAAATTTTTCTTCAAAAATTTGTTGCTGGTAATAATTTTTTACAAAAATGTATTGCTGATATTAAAACCTATTTTTACGTTTTCACAGTGTTTGGGGTTAACTATTTGGGACCCTAACAGGTGCTACCACCCCAGGTCAGGGTGGACCTGGGAACTCCAGCAAATAATAGGTGGTTCCATACTCCTCAAAACTTCCTGATCAGAGGCCTAGCTGCTGGACGTAGTTTATCGTCTTACCCAGTTTTGTTGCAGGTGAAAGTGTATTTCGATAAAGAAACTAAATCATATAAAAAAGTACAAACATTCATTCATAAAAAATCTAATTGTGTGTATTTGGGCAACATTTTATTTCTTTTGTTTCTTTTTTTTGAAAGTTTTTTAGGGCCAATAAAAATTCTTTGTTTAAGAATTTTTTTAAAATCTTTTTGTAGTTTGGGCCATTTTTCTTGTTTCTGAGGAGAATTTGAACGAAACTTGCATAAATGATACATTTATTTATGCACATCTGGATTTCTAGAAATATTTCATATCTCTTTAAATGCTTTGCAAAATTAACTTTTAAACTTCATCCCACCATGATTCTATTAGACTAGACGAGACAAATAAAGACAAAATAACTTTCAGTTGATTGCAAGAGACACGGATAGAGACACAGATATTCACACTATCTTCAGTTTTTGAACAGGAGGGTGGTTTATCCCCTTGTTTCTTGTTTAAGATTGGGTTTCCAGTTCAAAGCTTACTTCAGGTCTATGCTTTTAATCTTCAGTTTTTTGGTTCTGAAGGAGTGGTTTTTATCCCTTGTTTCTTGTTTAAAGATTGGGTTTAAAATCAGTTATTTCTTTCTAAATCCCTTGTTTTACTTCAGGTCTATGCTTTTAATGCTTTTAAAATCATTCGTTATTGTCTGGTTCTGAACAGGGAGGGGTTTATCCCTTGTTTCTTGTTTATTGGTTTCCAGTTCTTTTGTTTCTTACTTCAGGTCTATTTGCTTAAAATCATTCGTTATTGTCTGGTTCTGAACAGGAGTAGGGTTTATCCCTTGTTTCTTGTTTAAGATTGGGTTTCCAGTTCTTTCTAAAGCTTACTTCAGGTCTATGCTTTTAATGCTTAAAATCATTCGTTATTGTCTGGTTCACACTCCTGTTCTCTCTTCTGAACAGGAGTAGGGGTTATATGTTTCTTTTTAATGGGTTTCCAAAATACTTCAGGTCTATGCTTTTATTAAAATCATTCAGTATTGTCTGGTTCACACTCCTGTTCTCTCTTCTGAACAGGAGTAGGGGTTTATCCCTGTTTCTTGTTTGATTTTTCTTTTGGCTTACTTCAGGTCTATGCTTTTAATTTTCGTTATTGGTTATCCTTAAGATTGGGTTTCAGTTCTTTCTAAAGCTTACTTCAGGTCTATGTTTTTAATGCTTAAAATCATTCGTGGTTCTGAACAGGAGGAGTGGTTTATCCCTTGTTTCATTTATTGGGTTTCTTTCTTTCTAAAGCCTTCACCCTTTTAATGCTTGCATATTAGACTAGACAAGACACCTGTTTCTTCTGAAAAAGAAGACAAAATAACTTTTCTGATGCTATTAGACTAGACAAGACAAAAGAAGACAAAATAACTTTCAATTGATTACAAGAGACACAGATACTCACTATCAGTTACCAGCATATATTCATACTCCTCCTCAGTTTTTGAACAGGAGTAGTGGTTTATCCCTCATTTCCTGTTTAGGATTGGGTTTCCAGTTTCTTTCCTTCACGGTAGCCTTAGTGGTATTATCACTTTATTTGAAGTGAATTGATTTTTTTTAAAAAGTCTGTTTGTCTTGTTAACCAGCAATTGATAATGACAAAAATGAGAAAAATGAAGACAGGATAGTGATGATTGAGATTTTACTAACATTATAGATTTTATTTCAATGTTGACTTTCTTTTATGAGCATGAAAATGGACTTCCTTCGTCTATTTAAGAAAATTGACTTTGAAGAAATGTTATTACATTTAGCTAGATGGCTGTGGAAATATTTTTGAATGTAATTCACTTAGCTGACTGTTATCTTCTGTGGGCAGTGCAGGTGTTTAATAGAGTGTAAGGTCAGCATGGTAATCTTTTAGATATTTTGTATATGTGGGTGTTTTTTATTTGCATTTTAGTTAAATAGTAAATCCACCCATAATGAAATCAAACACTAAAAGACAATAAGACACATTTTGTAATTCCCTGGGTGGTCTGTGTTTGCCAAATGAAGTGAAATATAAAAAAAACTTGTCTGAAAATATTATTGAATATGTGAAAAAATTACTCTTAAATATTTTAGATTGTCTGATGAGAAGATTCCGGAGAGGTTTCTTTGTCTTGTGTCTTCTTTTATTCTGGTAGTGAATTGGGTAATGATTCAAGATAATCTGTAGCTAGTGATGAAAGCAAGGAAAATAATATTACACATTGGCATGGAGAATAATGGAAACTCATAGCTGAAATAAAGACATTTTTTCAATATAGTTTTAAATTTTTTTTAATTTTTTAATTTTTAAATTAACTTAATTTTTTAATTAATTTAATTTTTAATTAAATTTTTTATTTTTTTAAATTTTTTAATTCACCTTGGTGTGAAAAATGTGAAAAACAAAAAGCCCCAGATCCAAGTGGTTAATAAGTATTTCATATCTTAGACATCATGCCATGACAAAGAATGTTCAGGCATAGGAAAATGCAACATTTTATGGCCTTCCAGTCCCTAAATAATTCAGGTTATATAGCCTGTTTCATATTTAAAGTGTACCATGCCACTAAAAAGTGCCTACAAATTCATATATGTAAAAAAAAAATGATTTTAAAAATTACTTTTATATTTCATCATTTGATTTATCATGTCATGAGTTTAAAGTTACTCTTAATTAAACCAAAATCCATAAATGCAAAAAAAAACAAAGATTTATTTAAAAAACCTAAATTCCATAAAACTGGAGCTGAAGTCCTGTTTACTGAACAAATCTAATAAAAAAAAACCAAATAAAAAAGTAATTTATCATCAAATTTTCATGGCTTGAGCACCTTCTTTTTATGTTAACTAAATGTGTATTAGTTGTTCAATAATCAAATTCTAAAATTTTGATCAAATATTTTTATCATTACTACTAGTATACCATCCACAAAAATTAATAGGGTTGTTGATATATGGATTAGCTCATCAGCCGGATAGATATCTTTTTTTTTTTTTTTTAAGCATTTCACTCCCAGCAAGGCGGGAAGCCACTAGTACACAAGGGGTTATAGAGGATTTGGAGTGAGAGCAGGTAGGAATGATAGAGGAAAAGATGAGGAGAAGGATAGTGGATAGATCAAGGCAACTGGAGATGCCGATTGACATTACATTTGAATAATTGGAGATTATAGCTATCAGGGAAACTGGAATAGGGAAGGGAGTTCCACAGGCGAGAGGTGCGAGAGGTGTGAGACATGAAGCTATTGGAGTAGAAGAGGTGACTTCATTTAACAGTTTCAACAGTGAAAGGGTGAGAGCAGGATGCCAGCCTTGTCGGACGCTTGAATTCGCGAAGTCTTGGAACCAGCGAAAACAGCTCATCGAAGCAATTACCACAAAAGTATATTTTGACGAGAAGATGAAGATTGATAATCACACGATCACCGTTAGCCTTTTTATAATTAGCAGCACCAACCGTTCTGCTGCTGCTACTACTTTTTTCTCTCTAAAGTGCGCACCCAAACATTTCAAATATTTACTTTCTAACAATAGTCAGGTGGTATGCTCTCTACTACGTCCACATCAATTACATTGGTTAGTATATATTGAATGCTTTAGTTGGATTGAGCCATTATGAACAGACTGAGATAGATAGATAGATAGATAGATAGATAGATAGATAGATAGATAGATAGATAGATAATGAACACACTAAGATAGATAGATAGATAGATAGATAGATAGATAGATAGATAGATAGATAAGAACATAGATAGATAGATAGATAGATAAGAACAGACATAGATAGATAGATAGATAGATAGATAGATAGATAAGAATAGATAGATAGATAGATAGATGAACAGACATAGATGAGATAGATAGATAGATAGATAGATAGATAGATAGATAAAACAGATTTCAAATATTTACATTTGATAATAGATTTCATTGGATAAGATAGATAGAATAGTCAGGATAGATAGATAGATAGATAGATAGATAGATAGATAGATACGTAAAACATTTCGCATCAATTTCATTGGTTAGTATATATTGAATCTCTTTAGTTGGATTGAGCCATTGGTTGAATATTGAATGCTTTAGTTGGATAGATATGAATAGATAGATAGATAGATAGATAGATAATGAACACACTAAGATAGATAGATAGATAGATAGATAGATAGATAGATAGATATGAAAAAAGTGATAGTGATAGACATAGTGTTTACATAAATTTATAATTCTGCTTGTTTGCATCTATGACAGTTGCTTTTCTATCAAAGATAAAAGTGTAGTACCTGTGCCTGAATCAGTTATCCTTTCTGAACAAAATATAAATGTTACTGAAAATTTTTCAGCTCAATCCACTTCCCAACCTCCAAGCCAACACATTATTTTTTTTAGAGATAAATTAATCAGGACAATAACTTTTCAACACTCACTCATATATAGTAATATTAAGCAGGAAAGAATTAGGAAAAGTGAAAGAGATGAGAAATAGATAAAGGAGGATGCAGAAGAGGAAAGCTGGTTGGTAAGAAAGCTAGATAAAAACAAAAAGAAAACCAGGTGAAAGGAAAAATACATATATACATAAATAAATAGAGAGAAAAGATGAGGATGAAATGCAGATATATATAGAGAGAGAGTCTTGCTGGTTGGATATCAAGAGACACAGGGTAGAGTATTGAAAGGCAAGTATGGACAGAAAGGCATAAAATTTGCATTACATTAACATTCCTTAAAGAAAGATAAGGCAAAATAAGGATTAAAAAGAATGTGTAGCAGAATAAAAAACTATTTGCAGTGAATTTGATGAATAGGATTGTAACCCATATGCATTTAGCTAATCAATATTTGTAAAGCAATAAGATAAAAACATAAGTGAACAGTGAATATTGGAATGGATAAAGAAGACACTGAAAATATACAAGTAAAGTAGCATAGAAGAGCATAGGCATGAGACAATTAAAAACCTTATTTGTTAATACCCATGGAATTTCCACAGGTTCAGATTATTTTATCTCAAGAGCCAGATCAAGCTGAAAATGGAGTACTGCTGCCAGAAGCTACACACTCTTTACTGCCTAGTCTTGAAAGACTCCAAAAGTGTTTACATGGCCTTGTGGGTGATGAATTATCTTCCACCCTACAACCCCTTTCCCCACAGACAAAACATTGCAAGCCTTTTTGCTACTCTATCACTATTTCCATGAAAAGTCTTCAGACAAACTAGATTCCATAATTCCACCAGTTCTGACATTCACAGCTAAGACCCACACATTGTAGCAAATCACTTTCATTCTCTTCATATTCACTGGTGAAATATAAGAACAGCTTCTTCCCATGAACTGCCATTTGTAGAACCAACACCCAAAAGGATTGCTTCCGGGATCATTACAATCTTAACCTGTTCATGTCTCAGGTTAACTGTTATCTTCCCCACATATCCTTATAAACTGTGCCCCTTACCTCTTACTCTGTAGCCCTCTACCTTGAGTGACTCTTGAGCCTCGTACAGGGTCAATATTATTTGTTGTAAAAAGAAAATTTGTGGTGAGATTATACATGAGTTATTGCAATGTCATGGTTATAAAATCTTCTATAAGTAAACATGTTTGCTCTACAATTTCTTTTTCTTCTTCCGATATTCCTCAAGTCCAACAAATGTCATTAAACTAATAACCAAAATTCTACTGGATAAAATTCCTTCCTTTTTTTTTTTTTTTCATCAAAGAATTTTTAAAAAGTATAAATTTTTATAAATATCGTATTTTTTATTTAAAGATCAAGGCTCATGATTCGGATGAAGGTGACAATGGGAGAATTGTATATTCCTTGTATCCAGGAGAAGACACAGAGGTGACGGATTTGTTTACCATTGACCCTAGCACAGGTGTATTATCTGTGAAAGGCAATCTCTCTGACTCAGGTAAGAAACATTTAATATTAACCTGGAAGGAAATTGAAGAATTCATGTTTAATGCTATGATCTTCAAATAACTCAAAAAACAACTATATATATATATATATATATATATATATATATATATATATATATATAATGAAATGGATTCAGTCCAACAATTATTTAATATATTTTCTGTTTATACATTATTTTAATAGATTCAATTCCTTTAAGTAAATTCTCTGTTTTTCAAATAAACACTATTAAGTACACTTAACAGCCTGAACGTTTGAGAAATTTTGTAGAAAATATGCATTCTCCAACAGGAATCATAGCTGCTCACAACACATACCATAACGTAAACATTGACAACATATGAAATTATTTAAGTCCCACAATTATTAGACATTTCTCTATAGCTGAGTGGTATAGGACGTAAGATCAATTGGCGATTCCATATATGAATACAGGTTCAATTCCTGTCGGAGAACACATATTTTCTATGAAATTTATTAAACATTCACATCAATAAATGTAATTAATACTGTTTATTTAAAAAACAGAGCAATTGCTAAAATAAATTGTATCTATTTAAATAACGTATAAATGGAAATATATTAAATAATTGTTGGACTTAATCCATTTTATAATTATATATATATATATATATATATATATATATATAGTTGGCTCTTTGAAGATCACTTCATACCATTAAACTTGAAGTTACAGTGAAGTTTTTGTAGTTGACATTTTGGGGATTGAATTCACATTTTATTCCAGGTCAGCTTTCTTACTGGAAATTTCTAGATTATTGACCAATTTGTATCGTAAGTTTCTTAATGGTTTTTATTTTTGTCTTTGTTTTTCCCTAGCACCTTATGACTGGTTTGTCTCTTTTTTAGTTCTTGTTGTTTTCAATATTTCATTAATCACACACACATAATAAAAATATAGTTTTAAGTATGCTATGGTTACGAGTTAAAATGCTCAATATCAGGGATTTAAATATAAAAGTGGACATTGAGGTGAGCACCCACCATCTACAGTCTGTTTCATGCTTAAATGCAATCTTCAGGCCTTGTGTATTGTGTTTTGGCTCAACTATTTATATATGCTGGTCAGTGGTGCATTATGGGTAGAAGGTGTATTGTATTATCCTAACAGTTATAGTGTCAGCAGTAATGGATATGTTTCGAATTATTCTAGAGGTTGTTGAATAAAACTAATTGTGGATCCGTACACAGTTATTTGCAGCTATTGTATAGTGTTGTTTGTTAATATTTTTTACTAATTATTTATTACTGATTACTTTATTATTTGTTGTTGATTATTATTATGTTTGTGTTTATGTGTGCACTTATAGTTTGTTAATTTATTTGTTATTTACCCTACACACAAACCACTAGTGGCCCACTGGTGAGCCACTGATGGCAATGCCAGCAGTCCTCTAGTGACAGACACTAGCAGGCCACCAATACACCACTGGTGGGCCTCTAGCAGTTCACCCCTGGTTACACTGCCGAGAGGAATATACCAATCGTCCAACAGCAGGCCACCGATGGTAAATGCTAGAGGCATGCCACATGTGGCAGATTGGTGGTTTGCATGTAGGGATGTAATTTGTTTATGTATGTATTGATTTAAAAATTTTGTTTTTTTTTTTTTTTTTGTATTGATTTTTACTTTTCAATTTATACATGTAATGATTTTTTAAATCTTTAAATATGAAATATAAAATATTTTCTTTATGCAACCTTTAGTCGAATTTAGAATACTTTGTAAAATATAAATCAAAAACAAGATGACATGATTTATAAATTGTTTATTTTAATGTTACATTTCCAGAAAATAAAGTCCACCAATTTTTTGTTTCTGCCACTGACCAAGGAACTCAGCGCATGGAAAATAATGTCCCTCTTGAAATTGTTGTTATGGGAGCTGAAGACATCCCGCCACGTTTCGACAAAGAAGAATTTAAACACCAAGTGTTTTATGTCTCGGAAAATAGCATGAGCCAAAGTGAAATTTGCACCATCAAGGCTTCAGGACCTGAAGTGCTGGACTATACACTCCATTCAGGTTACACAGAAAACACAAATAATCCAGCTGCCTTTGCAATCACTACTGATGGCAAGGTACGTCTGGTCCGATCCCTGGATCGGGAAATGGTCAAAGACTACACAATAACAATTCAAGCCCTTACTCAGACCTCACCACCCTTGGTAGATCAGGTTGAGCTGTACATTCGCGTGAACGACATCAATGACAATTCCCCAGAGTTCGAGTCTAACCCATATTCCGTAACTGTTGCCGAGAACACCAAGGTAGGAACAGTTCTTGTACAAGTTCACGCTGACGATAAAGATGAAGGAGAGAGTGGGATTGTCTCATATAAGTTTTCTGAAGACATGGTTTTGTACACTGACCGATTCTCACTGGACGGTCGCAGTGGAGAGTTAAAGCTGATATCACCACTTGATCGAGAAGAAAAGGAAGTATATAATCTGACAATTATTGCTGAAGATCATGGAGAGACTCCTCTCATCTCGTACAGCCAGGTCATTGTATCAGTGACCGATGTCAACGATGAGCGGCCAGTCTTTGGTCAGAAGACGTATTTGTCTTCGGTCAATGAAGATGCCGCTCCAGGAACTGTCATTATCACCATTCAGGCAGAAGATAAGGATCTTGGGCGTAACAGCAAGTTAACATATCACATTACTAAAGGAGATCGCCTTGGACAGTTCAGGATTAGTAATAGTGGGGAGATTATTGTCAATAAAGAACTTGACAGAGAGCGCAAATCCAGATATGAACTCATAGTTACTGTTACAGATGGAAAGTTTGTTTCAACAACTAGAGTCCGAGTGGATATTCTGGACGCAAACGATAATGACCCAATATGCAATAAGGTAAGGATTTCTTTTATTCAAATTTTTTATATTGATATTTTTTTAAACTTTTTATTAAATGTCTTTCACAAATCTGTCATATATGCAGAGTGATGATCCTAACCTGACTACACTGGTCGTCTTCATGTCCTGTATCCCTTCATGATGTAGGCGATTATGGCCCTCCACATCTTCCTGTCCATTGTAGTTCTTAATAAATTTTGTTTTTTGTTATCTCTCATAAATCTTGCACTACCATCCATTTACTCAAGCCCACCAAGTATTTTATGCACTGTTTTCCTCTTGCCTTCAATCAGTCCTGTGAGTATCAGATTTTCTAAGCCCTCCTTCCTCATTATGTGCACCAGAAATTTTAACTGCCTATTCCTAATTTTAAGTATAAGTTTCCTTTTTGTTTCCATTCTGTCCCAAACTTTATCTGTTGCTCACATATTTGGTCCATGGTATCCTCAGCATCCTTCCATAGAACTTCTCTTCTTCATCTTTTCTGGGGCATTTATATAACATAATGAAGAAAAAGGGTTTGGAAAAATTACAAGTCACATTGTGAGGGCATGAAAGATAGGGGAAGAGAAGGCCACCCTACCTAACAAGCTCGTATGAATAATTGCAGAACAGGGCCACAAGGGATAGTAAATTGTGGAAAGCCATGATCAGCCACACCAGGAAGAGACTAATAAACATATATTAAGAGATTTGTTCAGTCACATGGAACATCTCTTGCTATCTTTCTACTATGCCACTTCAGGACTTGAGCAATCATGATTCTCCACAACTTCGTTTTTTACTCCTTTGGGATCCCTCTTTATTTGGGTGGTACATATTCCTTCATCCATTTGCTCAAACTTTTCTTTTACTGATTTTCTCTTATTTTCTTAGCTTCATCATGCCCTATGAGTGTTAAGGCACATAATTCTTTCTACACAGCCTTGAGTTGATTTATATTCTATTTTCTCCAAAGATTCTTACTGGCTGCAACACATTAACCATTTGCAACTTGAGAATAAATTAAACAAATAATTTGTACATATTCTTGGTTTGGTTTGTTTTGTTTTACGGTATATCAACCTCAGTGGATCATTTAATGCCGACAACTTATTTTTTTTCCTGGTAATATTTTTGTTTTGTCAAAAATCTATTTCTCTTAATATTTTTTCCTCAAAAACGTATAGCTGGTAATATTATTTTTTCAAAAACGTATAGCTGGTAATATTATTTTTTTCAAAAACGTATAGCTGGTAATATTATTTTTTCAAAAACATATAGCTGGTAAAAATAAAATTTAGTAAGAGTGTATGAAGTATCTAAATCTAAAAGAGCATCTATGGTTGTATAGACTCTCACTAAATTCTATTTTTTATTCCCGGAGTTATTTTTTCTGATTTCTTTTTGAATTTGTAGGTCTGATGAATTGGATTGTATTTACGATTCCAATGTAATAAATTATGACCATGGATTACTAGTGTTTAAGCCTTTTTATTATATTTTATTATATATATATATATATATATATATATATATATATATATATATATATATATATATATATATAAAATGCTGCATTTCATTAATGTCCAGAGTCACCCACTCATTTTATGAAATCAATAAACATTCACATAGATAAAAATAAAGATTAATAAAAATATAAATAATTAAATATATATTATGGAATTCCTCAATACAAATGAATATTGACCTGACCCACTATTCTAATGTTTGGTCATCAAAATACTGATTTTGTGAAATCAATCAAGCTGAGAACTTTTCAGCACCCCTTTGTATACAAAATTTGGAAATTGTTTGGTTTTATAATAATGGTGTGAATAATGCAAGATTAAAATGCTTCTTTTTTTTTTTCTTTCTTTTATAGACATTTGTCTCCATTTTTATAAAAGAAGACGATGCTCCATCCACTTTCCTGAAGCTGTTCCGGGCTCATGACATTGACGAAAAGAAAACTCGAAACTCTCGTATTAAATACCATCTTAGTGGGAATAATTCAGAAATGTTTAGCATGGGACTACACACAGGTAAGTTCATTAAAAAATTTAATTCTTCATACCTGTACATTTTTATATCTTCATTCACATATTGTTTCTTCCGTCGATTACACTCTAAACACCCAATGGAGTGTAGAACCATAGCCTCACTCTGCTTGGTGTTACTACTATGGTTTCAATAGTAATTAGGTTTTTACCAGAGGCTAATTGCTAGTCTTACATCCAACAAATTCTCCAAGACTGGTTGCCAACTAAAGCTAGAGAGCATAGTTTGCTCTGTTATTTAACCCATAGATGGAGGTAGATTTATACGATTTATACCTTTCCAAAGGCTATTTGTGAAAAAGTGAATGTAATAACATCAGCTGGAATTGAACTCAGCATACTAATTCCAATGTCGGCCCTCATAACCACCACACAATTTCATACTGGTTATTAATACCACAGTAATGAGTTTATCTCGGTTTAGTAAGTTCCATTCACTTAAAAAATTAGCATACCCTTGCAGCCTGTACATTATGAATTTTTAAAGTCTATGATATCCACATTATATTAATCTTAATCCAGCATAGAAATGTAGCCTTCAAAAAACGATTTCAATATCAACTTCATTAACATTTTCACTTTCAGTCTTGTAATCGAATTGAGTTGAATTGCCAAGTAGATGGCCATTGATGATTTTAGCAAAATTATCAGCAGGCATATTTAAATACAAATTAACCAAAAAAATCTCTTTAATGAGCTTCTCAGTGCTACCAGTGATCCCTACTTTCAACTGAATTCACTGACCACTAGCTCATTCACTTTCTGTTCCTATATTCACAACTGAAATAACTTCACATTCACATTACACCTGTTCTTTACTTAGGTTAGCCAATTTCAAATTTGTAGAATCCCAGATAATAAATCAAACATTTTTTCTTGTTTTTTTTCAGGGGTGTTGACTATTAAAGGTCGTCTTGACCGCGAACAACAATCAGAATATCGACTGCAAGTCCATGCTGTAGATGGTGGCGGACGTTCTTGTACAACTGATGTGCTCATCAGTATTAAAGATGTCAACGACAATGCTCCACAATTCTCCAACTCAGTCTACAAAGTTTCTATTCCAGAAGATGCCAAAATCAACACCTTGATTACAAGACTCTCAGCTATTGATAGAGATGCTGGTCAGTACAGTCTTGATCTCCTAACTTCCTGTCAGAATACTCAAAGTAACTTCCCCATTTCCTAAAAAATATTGATGAAAATACTGTTTTATAAAAGTTTCTTAATTTTCTTTAACTTAAAATTTGTAGACTTAAACAAAGTGTAGTATCATGAAGTTCTCAGATCTTAAATTTATTGTGGACTAATACAGGCTGTACATTTTAAAAGAGTCAATATATTTTTAATTTTAACTTACAGTAAGGATTCTACCATACTGCTGTCATAATCTTGTAATGATGTTAACAAAGTTATCTCAACGGTTGTACTCTTTAGCCTTCTTCAGATTCATGTCATAATCATATTGCTCTCAGAACTTCATCCCAGTGTCAATTCTCGGAGGGATGAAACATCTTAGTTAATTCTATTTATACTGTTCGGGCTGTTGTCCTCATCTTTATTGTCATATTTCTGACATTTCAACTGTTGTATGCTCCAGTCTTCTTCAAGTGATATATGTTGGAATTTCAAACCGAACATTTTATTTAGTTTACTGGGGTAGATTGTTCTCATTCCAAGTGCCATGCCTTTTCTAGATATTTCCAGTTATTTCCCTTGAGTAACTCAATTCACCAAGTTTTTGTTCATCTCTGCTGTGGCCAGATATTGAACTCACAACTCTTTGGGTCAAGTCATTTGATTTCTTCAACCAACGCTTTTATCCAACATATATCACCTGAAGAAGGTCAGAGCATACATTGGCTGAAATATTGTGAATATGACTTTAAAGATGAGGACATCAGTCTGAACAGTGTAAATAGTGTAAATAGTTACAATACCTCATCTGAGAAAAATAGACAGATCCTGAAGAATGCCGGAGTGTACAACAGCCGAAACATTGTCAATATGACATTAAAGATGAGAACAACAGTGCAAACAATGTAAATAGTGTAAATAGTTACAGTACCTCATCTCAGAAAAATATACAGATCCCGAAGAAGGCCAAAACGTCATCAATATAACAATAAAGATGAGGACAACAGTCCAAACGATGTAAATAGTTATAATACCTCATCTCAGAAATAGAGACAGCTGTTAGTTTATTCTTTTCTCTTAATTTTTCCTTGTGATCATTCCACGAAAGTGGAGTATTTGTACTTCACTGCTTGATCTAGGCATTGAACTCTTTTTTCAAAATTAAAATATCTCCTTGTAACAAATTTGGATATTCTTGTATGAAAAGAAATCTCATCATGAAATTGATAAAAAGAAACAACTGAGAAAGTTTTTCTTTTATATGCTGTGTCACTTCAAGTTGTGTCTTTCCGACATATTTTGATCTTTCACTGAATGTTTTTGTTTCTTTTTAATGATTATCTTTGTTTTCTTATTTCTTTTTTATCAAAATAATTCAACTGATTCCTGCAGAATTGTCTTAACAATTTTATGACATTAACTTGTCATACATTTTTTTTTTTTTTTTCAAAAGCATATGGCTTCTTTAATATGCCAAATATTCAATTTGAAAATTAAAATAGAAATAAATGCCATTTTAATATGAAAATACATACCATTTATTGACAACATTGATTCATTTCTTCAGTGTTGATACATCATTGTTTTCTATATTCTACATAAACTTAGCAGACATCACGGCTTGACTGGAATTCTTCTGGTTTTAGGGATCAGTCTCAGTTTCCTACAAGAGATATAAGTTGCTCTATTCAATTTTCTATGTCAGCTCTGAAGTTTACTTGCTATGCAAGAACATAAACCTCAATTACTTGTTTCCCTGTCACATACAATCTTCAAAAAATTAAACGAAATATCAATCGCCATCTTCTGTCTTCCTGAATCCTGTTCATTTATTGTCCTTTTCCTCACTACTCCTTACTAAAGTCTTCTCATTCTCTTTCACTCCCAGTAACCCCTAGTGTCTTAATGTCATTATCACCATTTTCTGTCTTCCTGAATCCTGTTCTTTTATTGTCCTTTTCCTCATTTCTCCTCACTAAAGTCTTTTCCTTCTTTTTCACTCCCAATAACCCCTTGTGTTTTAGTGGCATTATCACCATCTTCTGTCTTCCTGAATCCTGTTCTTTTATTGTCCTTTTCCTCACTTCCCCTCATTAAAATATTCTCATCCTCTTTTGCACCCTTTAACCTCTGTGTCCTAATGACTTTGTTGACTTGAGGCGAAACAATTAAAAATAAATATTAATTATCCCTGTTTGAGACTTGAAAATTATGATAAGCCTCTCTCTATATGAAAACTTCATATAGAGATAGGCTTTTATGTAGTACTTATTTATACACTTGGCTTTGTGTTGGGGTTATTTGATATTCTGCCCACTTTTTATCTGTTACTGTAAATAGAATTTCAGGTTAAAATTCTATTCAATATGATGATTGTTAATTTCTAACAAATTACATTTTTTTTTAATCTGGCAATTTTATTCGACAGGAATCAATAAACAAGTAAAATTCCGACTGAAGAATCCTGATGATAACTTCTTGAAGATCGACATGAACAATGGCATTATTAGTTTAACTAAAACATTGGACCGTGAAATTAAAGAATCTTACAATGTTACAGTTGTGGCTTACGACAAAGTAAGTATTCTTCTTAAGGACTTAAACATTTATAAATAAAAAAATCATTTTCTTTCACTTTTTTGCCTACATTATGAAGTGACAAAGGACATAAAAAGAGAGACAGTAACAAAATGTAAGTGTTTAACATATACCAGTTTTTAATTGGAACCACTATCAACCCAATATAGATAATGTAATGGATATTGGTGTAGAAGTGATCCCAGCATGTGGAGTTCAAATTCCAAGCTAATCTTTTGCATTCACAAATTCTTCTCTTCTCCCTCCAGCTATGGGTTAATTAGTAAGATAAACTGGACTCTTGAATTAAAAGAAATCTACTCTGAATTGAAAACCAGCCTGTAAAAGAATGGGTTCAGTTAGGCTACCTTGCCATAGCAACTGTTGCTATGGCGACTGTCCATATAGAATCCCTACAACAGTTACAGGACTTGTAACATGTCTCGTTTTTGTGGGTGGTATATTGGCTCACAAAAAGATATTGAATTACTGAAGCAAACAACAAACAAAAACTTGAGTAAAAAATATATTGCTAAGTTTGTTTTCATTAAAGAAAATACATCAACAAAAAAAAGGTTTATGGTACGCTAAGCAAAAAAACATGTCTCATGTAAAGGGTTAGAAAAGCGTTGTCCTAAAAAGGACAGTTTTGTAGTCACTGGAGAGCATTGTCCTGATAGTTTATTGCATATCATTGCTGTGGGCATCCAAGTTGGAGTTGCAGATGTTGATGGCTGACTGGAATGGCTACTAGGAACAGATACTACTCTTTGATCCTAGTCACCTGGGCTGTGGATGGTGCCTTTTTTGAATCAGTTTTACAATGATTACTGGTTAAGCTTTTTTTTCTGGTTGTTTTTAAAAAAATGTAGGAGTGCTGACAGGATATGACAGTGACATCAATCCACACAATTCATGTGCACTTCAATGTAAGCATCCCAACCAAATAAATCCTAGAACTGATTTAAGATATAGAATAATCAGAATCAATTTAATTAATTAAATTATTTTCCATATATTTTTTAATTATTACTAAACTTAGTTTCATTTAGAACAAACCTAGATAAATGCAGTGGGGAATGACAAATAAATTAGACTAGCAAATAGGCAACAAATGTCATGTCCCTTCAGAACACATGTGATCATGGCTCTCTACAAATTAACTGTCTTTATTATCTTTGAATTGCTATCAGTTTTGCAAAAATCAATGAAATGGCTCCCCATTGCCTTTTCCACAGTTTTTAAATTTTTGTATTTTTCCTAGACTGGCTACCACCCAAGGCTAAAAATCTCAGTCTAATCTACTAATTAAAATATAGCTAGGGTAGAAGAAATGGATACATGTCTTTTCAGTCAGGTATCCTTGCCAATCCATTGCCTTTCTGTGAAACATTGTCACATATTTATTTATTTTCATCTACCGGCCTCAATATTTGTGAAATCTTATTAAAGAAAAACATGTGCTCTCCAGAAGGATACAAACTTGTGTCCACCTCGACAGATAGAACCATTATTAGATCTGACGTGCTTGAACTAACTCGGCCACGAAGAACCTTTGCCGATCAAACAAGGCTGAATAGTGTCTTTAAGCAAAATCCTTGTCATCATAGACTCTCAAAATTTTATATCTGCTCAGTTTCATATCCAAACGTAAACAAAGCAATTTCTAAAGAAGTAATGGATTCTTTATTTATTATTTAACAGATTTTTATTACTTAAATGTTATTTTTAGTGGATACTCATATTTGAGTAGACATTCTGTTTATTTATTAAACAATATATGTATTTATTTTCACCTTCTGGCCTGAATATTTAAGAAATCTTATTGCAGAAAAATATGGGCTTGTTGTATGAAACCGATTTTCATCACCTGTCATATTTAAGAAACAGTTAGGATATGGTATATTCATCATAACCTTTGGTTCCAAAAATGAAAATCATTTATGACTCAACCGCAATAATATCAAGACAAAATCTACCATCTAGTACTACCAGTCAGGAAGAGCTAAAACAAAAAAAGGATTAAAACATACTGGTATGACCATAAACAAGGATAAATATGTGTTAAATTGAGATACAATAATATATCTGGGATACCATAATACAATAATATATCTGGGATACCATAATACAATAATATATCTGGGATACCAGATTTTCAAAGACAGAATTTTACCAGACACAAATTTAATAAAGAAAATCACAGAGGTATTGACACCTACAAATAAAAATACAATTGGAATCTTTTTTCAGGTTAGCCAATTTTTACAGAAGATATTTGCCAAAGTATCAGTCAGTCAGTGATGTGCCATGCATGATACACGCTTAGGTGATCATGTATCTTTCGATGCATGACTGATGAGGTAGATTTTTTTCCTGCAGTGGGTTGCCATTTCTTTCTGTGGTAGACCAGTTGCAATCCAAGGCTATAGAACCCAGTCTGTCCTGCTATTTACCCATATCTGGGAGGAGAAGAAGAGGATTCATATCTTTCCCAAAGGTATTAGCACATAAGTGAATGTAATGGATTTGAGTGGAATTCAAACTCAGTCCTTGATTCCTCTATCCATTACTCAATCGTGCCTCCTGCCAAAGTGAATTTATAAAACCCTTTGATGAATTATGAAAAGGAACAACAAATTTCAATTGACTCAATCACAGAATACAGGATTTCAAAATTTAAAGAAAGAACTTATTAAAAAAAAAATGGAAAAAATTTTTTACCCTAAAAAGGAAATAACATTAAACTACAAACACAAGTGTGTGCACTGTATTAGCAACTTTGTCTCAAGGTATTTTTCTATAATGCAACTTTCTAGGAGGTTAATGTCAACTCTTGTCTCAGTTTTGTGATCATTTTTATGCATTTTGTCTAATTAACATTTATACATTTAATTACTTCAGCAGTCATTCATCTTCATTAAAACACAACTTTACAATATTTACAACATGAAGCAGAACTATAAACTCCAACTGGAAACAATTATTCTTTATTAAAATCTTACTCAAGGGAATTTCAATCATGAAAGTCTGTACATTAGTTGCATGCAAATCTTAAACTTTTCTTCAACTATTTCCAGGGCTTCCCACGGCTCTCATCTTCAGCGACTCTGAATATAAAACTTTTGGATGTGAATGACAATCCTCCAGAATTTGAACACACTCTTTACATGGGAGATGTGCGTGAGGACAATGGTGTTGGCACCAGTGTTGTGCGGGTCCTTGCCACAAGTAAAGATGCTGGGGTAAATGCAGAGATAAACTACAGTATTGTTTCAGGAAATGAGAAGCAGAGATTCAGAATACATTCCAAATCAGGTAAGTACTCCTTCTCTGAAATTGAACAATTTAAAACAATTGTTTTTGGTTGCTTGAGCTTTCAAGTTGATAAAACTGCAGCAGCACATACAGATTCTGATTTGAGATGTTCATTCAAGATCTTTAAATATTTGAAATCATGAACAAGGTTATTAGTTTTCCCCACTCTTCTATACATATTTTATTCACTGAGTTTCCATAACATAAATCAAGCCAGGATTGATTGTACATATTTTGAGAATATTCGCAAAACAGCATCACCTATTATCAAACCTTAATCTGAAATACTGTTAATTTCAATCCCTCAGTGACATACTCATAAACATAACTTTAACCCCAGTCTCTTTTCCTTGTCAATGTGTATTACTACAATTTACTTTTATTAACACAGTATTGTGATCATTCAGTAATGTCCTATATGTGCTACATGCTTAGATGATGATGTATAGGATACATGACTGACGAGGCAGATTTTTTTCCCGCAGTAGGTTGCCATTTCTTTTTACGGTAGACCAGCTGCCATCCAAGGCTATAGAACCTGGTCTGTCCTGCTATCTACCCTTAGCTTAGAAGAAGAGTATTCATACCTTTCCCAAGGGTATTAGCTTGTAAGTGAATGTAATGGATTTGACTTGAATTCGAACTCAGCTCTCCAATTCCTCAATCCAAGCTGCTATCCATTACTCCACCAAGCCTCCTTATTACATTCACTTATGTGCTAATACCCTTGGGAAAGTTATGAATACTCTTCTTCTCCCCCCCCCCTCCAAGCTATGGGTAGATAGCAGAACTGGATTCTATAGCCTTGGATGGCAACTGGTCTATCGCAGAAAGAAATAGCAACCTACTGCGGGAAAAAAAATCTGCCTCGTCAGTCATGTATCAAAAGATACATGATAGCCTAAGCATGTATCATGCATGACACATAACTGACGGACTGATTGTAATCATTATTATTTTCCACATCTTTATTATTCTTATTGCAACGTTTCAGTCGTTCTGCCATTCAGCCTTCCTTAGGTGTATGTCAAATTGTGTATAAGTTCATCATACACTTGATGTAGGCCAGATGACATAACAACTGAAATGTGATAACTACAATAAAAATGAAGATACTAGTCTGCATGGAAATAATAACTCCTCCTCCAATAAATTCCAACAAAAATATTATGCAATCAGTTGTAGATGTATTGATGACATAGAAAATGAATGATTAGAAAGGCATACCCCAATCTTTTCTTTATCAAGCTATGGATTAAATAGTAGAATAGTCAAGGCTCTTTCATTTTGAAAAGAATCTAGAAGAAAGATAACTCTAAAATGAAAACTCTCCAGTGACATAGGCCAGGGTAGCAAAGTAAGACTATTATTCACCAATGATTATCAAGTATGAGAAATATATCCATGGCACGGAAAAATTGTCTGGCTCTTCATTGCAACTGATCCTCCACCAGACATCCATGTTTTGTCAAGAAGTTGTTAAGTGGTGCTGTCAAACAATTATAGAAATAAGGCACTTCCTGTTCTCTCTCTCTCTCTCTCTTGTCTCTCTTTTTACCTCCCAGCATGCCAGAGTGACAATGCCATCTGGGACCTTACCAGACAAAAAATAAAAGATATCACCTTGTCGAAATTCATTCTATTTTCTTACATACAATATAAATATCATTGCCACTACTTTTAGTCTAACTAGAAGCTTTGCCACAATATATACTGACTTTCTGATGTGATTTCAACATGTACCTACCATGGCAAGTTGGTAACACAATGTATTTTGAACACACTCATACCAAAAACATACACAAAAAAACAAATACGACTATGCAACCCCTTGACATTTTTCAAGAGCAGGAGCCAGGGAAGTGGACATTTCAAGTAACTTGAATTGTACAGTATTTTCTCTACCAGCCAAACCATATGGACACAAAAATTAATACTTTCAACAAATTTGTGATAACCTGATATAAAGTAAAAAATCACAGATTGAAAAACACAAACTATATTTGTCTTATCTGGTTTTTGCAAGTTGAAAGTGCTTCTCTCAACTGAGAAAAAAAAAACTGGTGTTATATAGCTCTCCCAGTCCCAGACTCATGCTGACTACTGGCTAATATCTGCCCAGTATAATTCATATGAAAATAGTCAGTGCCACCTAATCTAAGTAGAAGGTCCTCTCTCAACAGCCCATTGTGGAAGAGGACACAACACCTAGTGCTTACAGCACCACATACAACCAACTCAGAGCCTTTTATTGGGCTGACCTAATTCTCTGTTACACAAACACAATGAAAATTTCAAAACACATACACACAACAAATTATCCATCTTAAAAGATGGAACAGCAAATCAGCAACCTTCTTGAAAAATTCCACAAATCCAATGTTTCCATGCTTTATTCTAGAGGAGATACAGAGAATAGGTTTCAACCTGCTCAATTTATTATTTGCCTAAAATGAACTGTTCCTATGGATGAACTGTGGCATTTATTTTGTGCATGAGTATATATAGAGATGCATTTGGAGTCTGTTATCCTAAAAGAGAATAAGAGTGAAGAGTGGAGACAGAGAGTATTACACTGTTAACACTGATACCCAGGAAGTTCCATCTCCTTCTCTCTGGGAGCATTACTTGTCATTAAGAAGTTGCTACCCTATAATTAAGATTGAGTGTATATCACATCATCCACCATTATTCCTTGGGAAGAGACAGGAAGGCAAACAAATGTGTTCAGTATTCCTGATACCTGCAGATCTATACATATTTGGATAATCTAAACAAAATCTATTCTTTATCAGGATAATCTAGACAAAATCAATAATTTATTTGGATAATCTAGACAAAGTCCCTACTTTATTTGAATAATCTAGACAAAATCTATTCTTTATTTGGATAATCTAGACAAAGTTTATATTTTATTTGGATAATCTAGTTAAAATTTATAATTTATTTGGATAATCTAAACAAATTCTCTACTTTATTTGAATACTCTAAACAAAATCTATTCTTTATTAGGATAATCTAGACAAAATATGTTCTTTATTAGGATAATCTAGACAAAATCAAAAAATTATTTGGATAATCTAAACAAAGTCTCTACTATATTTGGATAAGCTAGACAAAGTCTCTACTTTGTTTGGATAATATAGACAAAGATGATACCTTATTTATATAATCTCGGCAAAATCCACAAAGTGGCTATCACATCTCACACACTACATAAATTACAGCACACTTTTTACAGTTTATCAACCCTTTTTGCAGATTATTTGAAATCAGAAAATATTTTAGATTGTACAAATTTTTTTGAGATAATAAGAATTTATTCATACAAGCCCTACTAATTAACCCATAGCTGTGAGGAGTAGAAGTGGATTCATACCTTTCCCAAGGTTTTTTATATGTAAATGAATATAACAAACCTGACCAGAATTGGAACTTTGCTCTCCAATTTCCAATTCTGGGCCATTATCCATCACATCATCTGCATATCTCACAGACATGCCATCGCCTCTCTCTGTCTTTTTTACAAATACTTTTATGGTAACTGCTCCAATGAGCTGCTTTTTCTGGTTCCCAAACTTCACGAATTTAAGCGTTCTACTAGGCTGGCATCTCGCTCTCACCCTTTCACTGTTGAAACTGTTAAATGTATCCGTCTCTTCTACTCCAATAGTTTCATGTCTCGCACCTCTCGCCTGTGGAACTCCCTCCTCTCTTCCTGTTTCCCTGATAGCTATAATCTCCAACTATTCAAATGTAATATCAATAGACATCTCCAGATGCCCTGATCTATCCCCTATCCTTCTCTTCATCCTTTCCTCTATCACTCCTATTTGCTCTAGCTCCAACTCTCTGTAACCCGTTGCATGCTAGTGGCTTCCCACCTTGCTTGGAGTGAAATGCTTCAAAAAAAAAAATATATCTAATCTTACAGCACCTGGTAATCTCAAGCAGTCACCCATCTAAATACTGACCAGGCTCAATGTTGCTTAACTTCTGAACTAGTGTTTCCATAAGCCCTTCACTGAGAATAAACAATTCTTTAGAAAGAATCTAGAAAGAATACTTCATTTTACACTGCTTCCATAATATATTGACATTTCTTCCCAATTTTCTCCTTCTTCTCTTCCGTTTATAGGTGTAATATTTGTAAACAAACCATTGGACTATGAAGTAACGAAAGAATATTTCCTGACTATTCAAGCCATTGATGGTGGTACACCTCCCTTAAGCAATACGGCTGTTGTAACAATTAACGTAACTGATATAAATGACAATCCTCCACGATTCGCAGACGATGTCTACTCCGTACAGATTCTAGAGTCAGAGCCAGTTGGGAACAGTAGTGTACAGATTGTGGCCGTTGATACAGACAGTGCATCGAATGCACTAGTGACATACTCTATCAGCAGTGGAGATATTGCTAACCAATTTGATATTAATCCCGAACATGGAATCCTTGTCATCAAAACTGCTTTAGACAGAGAAAAGGTAAGCCATTTTATTATTGACTTTCTTTCTAAAATAGCTTTTATCTTTTGCCTTTTTTGACTGCAAATTGTCGTATTATAATAAAATTGTGAATGAAAGGAAGTTAAATAATTGAAAAGGAAATAAATGGAAGTGAAAGCAGGGAAGTTAATAAGATAAGAAAGAAAATGTAAGTGCAAATAAAAAAAAGAGAAAGGGAAAACATAAGAAAATTCAAAACTCACATAAGGAAAGAAAAAAGAATGACAGAATAAATTTAAACAGAGAGGAATGAGAAAGAAATACTTAGGAAGAAAGAGAAAAAAATATTCATGAAAGAGCAAAATATGGAGGAAGAATAGAGAAAAAGTTGGAGGGAAATTGTATTAGCAGTTATTAGTAATAGAGAAAGAAGAAATTGAATCACAGATAGTGAGTGTGTAAATGTTGATAGAGGAAGAAAGAATGATAATGGTAAAGAGAGAAGAAAGTGAATCAAAGTGAGTAAATTACTGGAGAGAGGAAGAAAAAATAACAGTGATGAAGAGAGAAGAAAAAGATTCAATGAATTTGTGGCTAACTGAAGAAAGAAGAAAGAGTGATAGTGATGAAGAAAGTGAAACAAAGTGAGTAGACAACTGGAGAAAGAGAAAGAAAGAATGATAATGGTAAAGAGAGAAGAAAGAGAATTAAAGTGAGTGGATTACTGGAGAGAGGAAGAAAGAATGATAGTGATGAAGAGAGTGAATCAAAGACCAGAGATAGAAAAAGAAAGAATGATAAAGAGAGAAGAAAGTGAATCTCATGCAAAAATAGAGAAAGAGAGTATACTAATACAGTGCAAGAAAAGTGTATCAGAAAGAGAGATGAAAAGAGAGTGAATTGTCTTGTAAAAGAGAAAGATGTGACTTTATAAGTGAGTAAGTACAGAGAGAGTGAGAGTAATCTGCAGGAAAGATAAAAGAATTGTTGCAAGTAATGCCATCATAAAATATTCTTGGTTGCACTTACATCTGTCTTGGAATTCTTTCAGTTTTTATTTCTTATTTCATTTTTACCAAACTTTCGTTGTTCTATAATTTATTCTGCTTTTGCTTGTTATTTTTTAAAAGATTTTTCTTATGTATTTTTAAGTTTTTACTTTCCATTTTAATCTCAATATTCTCATTTCTTTGTCGCTGAAAACATTTTTAATCCTTCTCTAGAGTTTAATTTCTTTTTCTATTGTTACCAATGAATAAACATGAAAATGACACAAACCATTTTTTACCAAAAATTTTTCTTCCATAGTTTATATATTTATTTTTTCTTCACTTATCATTCTTCATCGATCAATTCCCAAATGACCTTGACTCATCACATACACTAAAACCTTCTGATTACTCAATGCAAACCTTATCAATATATTTAGTCAACAACAAATGTCATTTAATTATTCCACAACCATATTCTTCTGAATTCTGATATTCAAAGATAATTGTTTTCAAATGCAATATTCAGCTGGAGGTATATTTTCATACCTCTAGTGCATCCCTGAAACCAGCGATTATATCAAATCCATATATATATATATATATATATATATATATATATATATATATATATATATATGATAGAAATTGTGTGAATAGTTGACAGAACAGGGATATAGCAAAAAGAGAAACTTTACTCAGAGCTACAGAAGACAGGAATTTGTGGAAAGCCATGATCACCCACATCCTGCACATAGAAGAAGTAGCCAAACTGGAAGAAAGTCCATATAAAGATATTTTGGTTAAGAGATGACCCACAAAACACGTGTGACAGAATGCTGTTAGTTCAATCAGGCATACAAATTATAAAGAAAGGGAAGTTATTCCATATTACTGGAAAGCTTTTAAGCAAACACACAATCTGAGATATTAATTTTTAGATTGAGGATTGTTGCATAGAAACCTTGGTGTTCATATTTTGTTTCTAAGTCTGGTCGACAGATGATGTATCAAACAACTTCCATTCATCATCAATGAAATATATTGCAAATGCAAATTTACTGGCTTTTGATTTCATAAGACTAGGAAAATTTCATTAGAAATTTTAAAATAGATAGTGGTGAACCAAAACTTGGAGAGTTGAGTTAAAAGGAGATAACTGAGACATCTGGAAGAGGCATGGCACATGGAAGTAGAAAAATCTAACCCCAGTGAACAAAATAAAGGGTTCAGTTTGAAATTCCAGTCATGGCCAAAGTGTCAGGAATATAGCAATAATGATGAGAACAACAGTCCAAACAATGTAAATAATATTTTTATTCATACAAATGCTATTTTTAGTGGATACCCATATTTTGAGTAGATGTTGTTTATTTAATATAAACTTAATTTATTCCATGTACCTGTCTGCCTGCTTGAAAAATCTTAAAAAGGACACATTTTCTCTATTAACTTTTCTCAAGTATGCAGGCCAGTAGGCCTATGTATGTATATATATATATATATATATATATATATATATATATATATATATATATATATATATATACACACTGGACTGTCCTGTCATTTTTGACATATGAGTGTCAAGCAGCCAGCTCAGTTCTTAGAACCAATGGCCAGATGACCCACACATATCATTTGATTATTTTGATGAAGGCTTGTGCAGAACCAACCACACTTTTTCAAAGAGCCGAATACTGAGAACTGGTGTACAGTATGCCAAGAGGTCCCCAAATGACTCTCTGCAGGTTTTGAATTTAGAGTTCTCCTTCTCCTAGACTAGTTGCCACCCAAGGCTATAGTCTGTCCCGCCTTTACCCATAGCTGGGGAAGAGAAGAGATCTATTCATACGTTTCCCAAGTGAATGTAATCAACTCAGCTGGAATTCAAAACTCAGTTCTCTGATTTCTCAATCTGAGCCACTAGCCATTACACCACCATGCCCATATATATATATATATATATATATATATATAATATCACTTGATAATTAATAGGGATGAGTCCAACAAAGATATAAATCCAAAGAGTGCTCAGCGTAAGAACAGAGCAAATATAATAATGAATACAGAATCCTTAAAAATCCAAAATTTATTTTGTAAAATTTGGTCTGAAGAGATGGACATCTAAGTACACAACATAAATTATCACCTGAAAGGATTTTTAAGGATTCTGTATTCATTATTATATATATATATATATATATATATATATATATATATATATATATGACAACAAAAAAATCATAATCTAAGCAGTGATTACTTTGTTCTTTCTTTTTATGCATTTTTTATACATTATACCAAATCTACTTTTTTATTTGTTCATCATCAGTGATTTTTTACAAAAGACTTTCTTTCTTTGTATTTTGCCATAGATCTCCAGTTATGTTCTTGAGGTTGAAGCTGTGGACAGTGGATTCCCAACTCTAACAGGAACAGCAACATTATCCATTGAAATTCTGGACGTTAATGACAGTCCACCTCGCTTTAGCCAACCAGCATATTCAACAACTGTCCAGGTAAGCCAGATATATACCATGCCTTTCTTTGTACTCATTTTGATTAATACTTTTGCATCTTGTTTTACTAAATCAGTTTCCTGTCTTCTTTTCATATAAGCAGCAAAAACCAACAAAAACTTGTTTTCCTAAAAAGAAATTTTATAATTCACCTCTGCAAATATTTTCCATACCTGATTGTATCAGATTGTATGCATAATGCAAATTGGCATAATAGTATCTTCATCTGTGAGATTATAAATTATTATCCAGTTGTACACGATGACACCAGAAGCTAAATATCTGTGCTCCTGATTTCTATATGAAGATAAAGCATTGATTTTGCCAGATTAAGCAACTTATATTATACTTCTAAATAACTAATGTAACTAAGTAACCAATGAGAATTAAGTAGCTTTCTTGAGATTTTATCATTTTAAAATGCTGAAAGGAAATTTTCATTTTGGTACAATGGATTCTTATCAATATATGAATCAGTGAAAAATGGTATACGTGTGTCTTTATGATGATCTTCATCACATACTAACTGCTTCTATTATATGATATATAGGATGTGTGGGTGGTGTAATGGATAATTGTTTTGAATGAGAAATTGAAAAGCTGAAGGCAAATTCCAGTTGTGTTCATTACATGCACATGTATAAATACCCTATAAAAAAAATGAATTTCAATCTTCCCCCACCCCCGGTTATAGCTTAAATAACAGTACAAACTGGGCTCTCTAGCCATATTTGGCAATCAGGTTAGCAGATGGACAACTCTAAATTCAAAACTGTACATGCTGAAGTAGAGATACCTTACACAAGATGTCTGTTAGATTTCAACCAATGCTTCATCACAAACAACTCATTGAACCATCAAGGATCCATCTACTGGATTATACAACTATTGCATTTTATATATATTCTTAGTGCTTTTAAATAGAATCCTGTAATTATTTTTGATTTTATCCAGTTGCATTGTTGGGAATAAAAATTGATAAGGTCATTCAACTGCAAAAAAAGATAGTAACATTATTAACAACAATAACACTGACAATAAACAAGATGAAAAAACAAACATATAATGTTAACTACTAACTCCATAACATCTACTATCCAAAACAATTTATCTAAGCTTAACAATATCAAAATAATTACAACTATTATAAATATGATCAGAACCAAAAATAAGGGGTGATACAGTTGCAGAAAGTGTCTGACAGCCATGACTGGGTTCTCCTGCTTGTGTGGCATGGTGCAGAGTCCTGTTGCCAGACATAGGGTCTTCTAGCAGCCACCCTCTTGACCCAGGTCAGCTCTACCTCATCAACTTGATGTAGGCCTCTGTATTGAGTCTGAGGCCTTGCGGGAAGATGAATGGAGGCATAACATTGTCATCACTAGTGATCACTCCAAACACCTTCATAATCACCATTAGACTCATCCAACTCTTTCTGAATCCTCTGCATTCTCCTCAGATTGACACCCAAACACTCTGAAATGTCCGTATTGGAGCTTCCAGTGCGAATGTCAAACAGTATGTCATGCAGTTTCCAAATGTCTGGAGTGAATTGCATCATGGTGCGCTCTTTTTCTCATAGATGATGCCCTACTATACTATGCAGTCGACAAAATCACAAAAAAAAACAATGTGCATGTGCAATTTACGCATCGCACCCTGTGTGTTTGTGTGTGTGTGTTCCTCACCATAAATATCAGCTACCTGCCTGTAATTACATGCGTGCATGTGTGTGTGCATATGTAGTTAAATCAATAAGTTCAAAGCCTCATGAAAAGAAAAACAAATTTATTTTACACAACAAACATTTCTCAGCATTCTCCTTTTATTCAATTGTAAATGTTAATCTTGTCAGATAACTTTCCATTGTTATTTGAATTAACACACAAAATATTTTTACGATAGTATTCTGCGGGTTTTCTGTAGCTTAGATCTATTTCTCTAATACTAATCTTGCTCATTGTTATGAAGTAGAATCTATTATTGACCGATCTATTAAAATTGTTGATGAATAATAGGATTAAAATAAAGGGGAAAAAAAATGAAAAAATTTACCTGACAACCCAATATATATCAGGCTACAGACTTATTGATTTACCCTTGTGTTTGTGTATGTAATTATGATCACTAGATACAAGCTACCTATGCCTCACCATGCAAAAGGTTCTCAGCTTAACTGAGGAGCCCATGTGTAATCTGGTCAGATTTTGGGAAATAGGTTGTGCCAATAACTTTTCAGTACCCTCTCATATATATGTTGTGTGTGTGTGTATGGGTGTTGTTTATGAAGATATGATCAGAGGAGTGCTAATCTATTTTAATCAAAGATCAATAAAAATTTGTTACAAATATAATGCCCTTTTTTTTGTAATTAAAATCACTGTATAGGTTAATCATAATGAACTTGTAAAATATTTTTTATTTTCTTATTTCTTATCTATGCTTCCTTAACTTTTGAACATCACTCTTACATCCTCTTCTTCCTCTTCTTCTTTTTAGATTAAACCATAAAAAATTATACAAACATTTTTTTAGCTAAACTTAAGCCTTATACAGCTTATGGCAATTTCCTACGCAAAAAATAAAATAATACAATTATATGATTGATTTATGTATATTTTTATACATTTTTTACAGTGGTTGGGTGGTGGGTGTTTCTTCATATCAGATAAAAGTTGTGTTTTTGTGATGACTCAATATTTGCAGTGTTTGACATTGGATAATACTGTTGCCATTTCAGATTTTTCAGTTTTATTTTGTTAAATGCATAAATACACTGTTATATTTTCACAAAAATGTGTCAATAACATTTCTGTTGATTCTCCTTTAAGTGAAGAGGCAATGTCTGTTTTGCCAACTTCCTCTAAAGATGCTGGAACACTTGTTGATGGATTTTGTAGATTTAAGGATAATTTATAATGCAATTTAACCAAATACCACTCCAGAATACATCATCATTAATTTATTATATAAAAAGGAAATAGAATTAAACAGAATAAAGATGCTGTTAAATAATAACAAGTAAAATAAACAGTACAGGAATTTTTAGGAAACTTACTCTCACTTAATCTACAGCAATAATCATTCAATATCTAAAATGAATGAGCAATGTATGAAATAAATAAATATTTCTAACAATTTGCTTGATAATAATCCTAATCCTAAGACTATGACACATTTGAAAATTCCATGAGAATTTACAATCTTGTCATCTAAAAGAAATTTATCAAAATAACTTGTGTGTAAGAATATGAGAATCTGATTGGTCAATTATAAATATTCAAAAGAATGAGTTAAGTTCTCCAAATAGAATTTAATAAATTTTTATTTTTTAGTAAAAGTAAAACCCATGAGACAGCTTCATCATTAACTTGAACAGACCATTTCAGTATTCCTGAATCGTTTCAAACATTTGAGATTAAACCCTGAAAAATTGATAAATATTTTTTTAATAATTTATTAAAAATTATTTCATTGTTTGTCAGTCTCCACTCTGTTTATAAAATAAACCTTGGAATGGTAGCAAAAACACTTGTAAATTTTCATAGGTCTTCTGTTATTTTATTTGTCACAGTTTTTTATCAATCATATTTCAGTTTGAAATATCAAATATAAACTTATAAAAGTGGTTAAATATACATTGCTTATTCAAATTTAGCTACAGAAAAAATAATTTCATCAACTTAAAAATTATTATCCACTGAATTAGGACTGTATCTGAAATCAGATGTGTTAAGGCCTTTCCTAGCCAAATTAGAAATGTATCTTAAATCAGATGTTCTAAGGTCTTATTGAATCAAATTAGCAGAATAACTCTGAATTCAAAATCCCCAACCAACATCATTCACCAGCATTGGTAAAGTACAGCACATTACACATGTTGTAATGTTTGCCTTGCTACTAAATAAAAAATGTTTGTGTTCAAAGGGTAGAGGTGTGGATCAACATAATCAATCACTCAGCTAAGATCAACTAACAGATAAAACCTTCCTTTGGAAAAGAAGTATTACAAACCCTTGTGAGGGTTAATGAGTGACTAATTATATAATGAGGTTCTGTATAAGTACTGATATTCTATGACAGTCAGGTAAACATTAGCTTCCTTTCACTTTGCATATAAGAACTGAGAGATGTTTTTTTGGGGGGGAGAACATATGTAGGAGTTTTATAAAGCATCAGATAGTAATGGTTAGTGGCTCAGATTGAGTAATCAGAGAGCCGAGTTGGAATTCCAGTCAAATCTATTACATTCTCTTACATGCTAATACCCTTTGGAAAGGTATGAATCCTCTTCTTCTCCTTCCAGCTATGGGTAAATAGCAGGACAGACCAGGTTCTATAGCCTTGGATGGCAAGTAGTCTACTGCAGAAAGAGATGGTAACCTACTGTGGGGAAAAAATCTGCCTCATCAGTCATGTATCAAAAGATACATGATTACCTAAGCATGTATCATGCATGGTACATAACTGACTGACTACTACTACTACTCTTGAGCCTTTGGACTTACCATGGTGTACAGGGTCACATCTGAACCATGTTATGCTGCTATTGTAATCCCAACAACAAGTAGGCTTTCACAGAGTGGAGTTACTCATCTCACCAGTTTTGACTTTTAAAATTGTCCTTTTTCTAGACTGGTGGCCAAGACTAAAGCACCCAGTTTGCCTTGCTATTTAACCCATAGCTGAGGGTAAAAGAGATGGATTCATATTTTTCCCAGGCAAATTTGTGTGTAAGTTAATGTCTTAGCCAGAATATTATCTCGCTGATACCACTTACCACACTATGCTCTGCACACGTCCATAAAAAGACATCAGTAATTTACAGCTGTGTATACGCATCAATAATATTGTTTTCTTTTTTAACACTTAATCATTTACTATGAGAAATTTAATAAAAACCTTTCATTTTCAAAAGCATTTGTGAAGAGAAAATCTAAAAGCACAATGAATAAAAACAAAAGTATTAAGCTAGAAAATTAGATCAACAAAGAAGAAGATGAAACATTTGCTTTAATGAGAAAAGTAAAAATTGTTTACTATTTGGACATAAAATGATGTAAACTTAAAGAGAAAAGAAGAGAGAAACAAAATACTCAGATGAAAAGATCACTAATGAATTGTTAAAACTAAACTCACAACAGATGTTGTTAGTAAAAAACTCTAACCTTTTTATCATTAATCATTTATCAAGATTACACAGAGGAAGCAATGGAAAACAGAATTGCTAAAAACATTGTTTTCTATGTTAATGTCATTATTTTATTAGGTGTGTGCAAAAGTTCCCAGTTTCCTGTTACCTTTTTGAAAACTAGATTGAATACACAATAAAAGACAACAAAAATATTTCCTTTTTTAATGAAAAATGCTAAAACATTTGCACACACTTGACATTTCTTATTTGAACTTTTTTGAATTTTCTTTTCAGTTTTTTGCAATTTTCACTGGTGTTCTTGGTTATTAAAAATGTATAATTTTCTTTTTTTTATCATAACAACTTGTATTCTACTATTGTACTTTACTTACTGTTGTACTCTATTATTGTAACTAATGATAATGATTTATGACTGCAGTTAAAGCTGCTTACAACACAGTTTTATTGATTTTCATGCCTAAACCATCTTGCAATTCAGGCTTCAAGTAGAGATTATTTAGAAAGTTTTCAATGTATCATCACACCTTATTTTCAATCAAGTTTCTACTGCTAATTATTACTAATACTAGAGTAGTACCTGTCAAAAATGAAGGATTATTTACATATAGATTGGCATCAGAGTGTATTTTATGTATGCTCTCTGAAAATTGTTACAGCAAAAAGATTATCTTTTAATTATGTTATTGATATACATTGCATTTTATTCAAATAGTGATGATAATCTATTTTTTATTTTTTATATATATATATATATATATATATATATATTATTATTATTATTATTATTATTATTTTTATTATAAGAGATTATAATAAAAACATGTTGAAATCGCTACACAAAAGCTTTCATGTTTCGATATAATGACTGTACTTCTTCAGATATATGTAAGAGGAATCAAATTATTTCAAACTGCTGGCACATTGACGTATTTCCTTTGAAAAGCATGAAAAAGAACAGTAGAGTGCAGGAGCATGCACTGATAATAAACACCCATTTTGAAAGTCGCACTGCATGGAACATTGTTAATGCGTAAATAATCAAAAAATGTCTCATGAATTAAATCACTCTTTTAAAAGTATTTAAAATAGAGCACTCTTATATACATAAGAAAAGGAATATACAAATCTAAAATCTCCTGATGAGTGAACTGAACAATTGCAAAAGTGTTTGTCTATAAAACTCTGGAGTTGAGGTGGTGAATATAACATCAATCAGCTAAGTGGCAAATTGTATATTTGTATTAAGCATATATATATATATATATATATATATATATATATATATACTCGACTCTTCCGTCGAATTCGATGTATGAGGGTCAAGCAGATCAATTTCTAGGAAACCGACAACTGACAACAGCACATAAGATTTGATTATAGTGGTGAAGGTTTCATGCAGGACCATTATACTTTTTGAAGGTCCAAATACAGAAACCTGGTGCACTACGTGCCACAAGGTCCCCAAACGACCCTCCACAGGTTTTCAATAGTTATCCTTCTCCTAGACCATTATATCCACTTACGTGAAAATACCCTTGGGAAAGGTGTGAATCCTCTTCTTCTCCCTCCAGCTATGGGTAAGTAGCAGGACAGACTGGGTTCTATAGCCTTGGATGGCAACTGATATATATATATATATATATATATATATGTCAGAAATGGCTTCATGATATTTTCCACTGATCATTTTTATAAAAAAAGAAAAAACTAAGATCAAACACATTTTACACAGATTAAACTCTTAGTAATGTGTGACATATACTTGTAAGTACAATTTTTTATTTCTTTAAAGCATAGGCTACCAGAAATCCCTTTAATGTCTATAGAAACCTTTTCTAATCAATCTGAGTGCTCCAAATACAACTGGAATTATTGTTCTCCTCATGTGCCACATTTCTGAGATTTCCACTTCAAGAAACTTATGTTTTGAAGATCTTCAAAGATACATTACAATCTGCAGAGACCGCCCTGTCGAGAAGAAAGCACGTTCTATTTTTATAGTCTTTGATCACAATGTTTGGGCAATTAGCATTGATTGTTCTGTCTGTGTGTATTGTAAAGTTACATAAAATTGTTACAGGTCCTATCTCACTAACCAGGTCGGGATGAAGTTCTTGCAATTTTCTTCCCAGGATAGTTGCATATTTTCCAGTGCAGATATTGGCTCACTCTGTCATGCCTGGTTTTATATTCAGTGGGTGCTAACACTGTGCAACCTGATACAAGATGGTCAATTGTTTCTAGATATTTATCACAATCTGCATTTTCAGTTAACACAATTTTTTAGTACATGTGCCTGGTAATTTTTAGTTAGCAAGCATTGATTAATTGATTATTATTATTATTCACTCATTGAGCATTCACACCAGCAGTAAACAGTAGATTGACTAACAGCAAGTATTCTTCTGATTATTACAATAAGTACTGGAGCAACTATACATATTTCAGAATCAACCATCATTATAACACTTATTGCCAATTCTAATCCAAGCCTTCACCAATACAGTGCTTCAACTGTTTCTCTCTCTATTAACAATACTTTTAATAACAATATACTTTTTGCTATCACAATCTTTCATTATCCATTGCACATGATGCAACTAAAATTTTGCCTTTTAACCATTACTGCTACTTTTAATCAAAAGAACATTTTTTATTTATTACTACCATTGCAAAAGGTTTTTAATGACATTTATCTCAAGTTAATGACATATTTTCCACCATATAATCAAGATGTTCTTCCACAAAAGTTTGATTTAGAAGTCATCCTGAGTATTATATCCCAAAGCTCATAGTTTGGGGTAGGTCTACAAGTTAATGATATAGCCCTCCAGATAACCACAGAATTAAACACATACTTATTATATAGTGGAAAATAGAGTCTGTACAAACTAACACTGTAAGTCAGTCGTTATTATTTTTCATGCTAAATTATATTACATCATGCTTGATTTGTTTTTGAAATCTCTCCTTAGTTGATTATAGACTTTTCAAATTATTACTATTATCTTTATTATTTGACTTTGAGAATTTCTTACAACATGACTTGATATTGTGGCTTTGACAATAATGTTATCTTTCATGAGATTATTATTTTCTTCAAAAATATTAATATTGTTATTATTTAATTTTATTATAATACTGATGGTTATTTATTCAAATTTATACAGGGTGTTGCAGAAATACCTCCCATATATACTTCCCAAAAATACCTTCCACATAATGGTAAGACATTTATAGCAGTGGTGTTTTAATCAGGTTAATGTCTTACCATTATGTTGGAGATATTTCTGGGGGGTGGGGTATATGTGGGAGGTATTTCTGCCTCACCCTGTATGTATCATTCTCATTCAAATATAGAATTAATTGTGATAAAATCATTTTTATATTGTTTTATTTAATTTTTCACTATCATTGTGAATGGTATCATTATTTTTCAACCTAATTCTTCGGTCATATAACAGTTGTTATATAAATTTCATATAAAATCTATAACAAATACTATGAGACAAAGGTCGTTATACATAATTAATTTGCAATACATTGATTCCAATTCCTACTTCTAAAGCAATTACTGCAACTCCTTCAGCTTTGTTCTTCATTCTTTGTTCTTTTACCTATGTCATTTACCTATTTAGTAACTGATTGCATAATTTTTAGTGTAACAAACATGACAACACTCAAAACTACTAAACTTACTATGATAATTACTTTTGTTGTTGTTGTTGCTGCTTGTTGTTTTTCTCTCTTACTAGTCACTCACATATTTGCTTTTATATTTTATATTTCTCTTGACTGCAGAAACACGCATTGCTCGTAAGTCTACAGCTCCACCTCAGCATGCAGTTACCCCCATGTCTCTAGCTTGGAGTCTCCCACCACCACCACCACCACCATCACACCTCCATCAGTTGCACATACCTATTCATTGATCTATGTATATCTGTCTACTTTGTATATTACTTACAGCCATACAAATGTTGTGAAATGCTTAAATACAGATTTGAAAGAAAAAAAAAAGCAGTGTTTGTAATGCACACATAAGCAGAGTTTATATATATATAGAGTTTATATCTCCCTATGTTCACCATTATTGTTATTATTATCATTATTATTATTATTATTTTCATTTTATTATATATTTTATCATTTCTATATTTCTGTATTTTATATTACATCTACAACAATTTTATATTTCGGGGATGAGGATATATTTTATAGTTCTATAAAATTTTTTAAATTGTATATAAATTTAAAAATATCCATAACTTTGCCTCTGGGTGTTGACTTCAATGTCCACTTTTATATTTACATACAATCTATCGCTGATATTGAACACTTTAACCCGTAAATACAACATACCTTAAAACTATATTTCATTATATGATTATTTTATTATTATATATATATATATATATATATATATATATATATATATATATATATATATATATGATAAGAAGAAGAAGGGGACTTTAATTATACATTTCAATTATAAACGAAATGGATAATTAAAGTCTCCATCTTCTTATTATCATTATAATGCTCTGTAGTCTACATTGAGCTCTCCTGGATTTATATCCTCCTCGGAATTATCCCTTCCAGTCATAAACTGGTAAGATATATATATAATATATATATATATATATATATATATATATATATATATATTGCATGTTTCATTAAAAACGACAGACAAGGTACTACAGTTGAGCTTTTTATTTAATTTTTCTTGTGTTTGAAAAGAGCTTTCTTTTCTGGACAAAGTATTGTAAGAACTGTCCGAATGTTCTGTATTTGCTTTTGCTATACCTTTAGCCATTATCAAGGATGATTCAATTATCAGCTTAGTAGAGTGTGTGTGTTCTGTGTATGTTCAGTGTGTGGTAGTGATGTTTTTAGTTTCCGAATACGGTTAGCACATTGTGGCTTTGTTCATAGTTAATATTGTTAACACAAATATATTAACTGCATCCACTTGAAAAAAAAAAGACTAAAAAATAATGGAAGCTCTAATAATAAAAAAGAAAAGCCAACTCTTAACAATATAAACTATGAACAAAGCCATAATGTGCTAACTGTATTCGAAACTAAAAACATCACTACACACACTGAACATACACAGAACACACACACTCTACT